>OZ022245.1:27787619-28087619 GCA_963978895.1 Erpobdella octoculata
CATCACCAGGACTACGAATGTGATCATCAGCGTCATCGATCAGACAGCACAGTCATTAATTAAAATGATGACACTGGAAGATACGTGTAGAAATGAAGAAAACGCCATTGATAGAGCGATTGGCTAATAATGAGTTCTCGAAGCCATCTTGACGTTGCAGATGACGTCGGTGTTGACGATGACGACGATGACGACGACGACGATTGCAGTGATGATAGTGATGTCGGTTATGACTTAGTTGTGATAATGATTTCGGTTATGACTTAGTTATGATAATGATGTCGGTTATGACTTAGTTATGATAATGATGTCGGTTATGACTTAGTTATGATAATGATGCTTGGATAAAACTGTCGGACAGTCGCCTGGTAACGCGTATTTCAATAATACAACTTTGCTTCCAGTTTTGCTTCAAAAGTTCCCCAATTTTTCCAATATTGGCCACTCCACTCCACTCCATTCTCCTCCACGGTCCTCCTATCTTCTTCTCTTCCGGTTTTAAAGCACGCTCCTGCCCAGCAAGCGCCTGACAGTTGCTACGCTCCGACCATAGATATCAGAACATAGATATGTCAGGACGTCAATCCGACTGTCGGTTGTCGAGTTCTATGCTACGGGTTCTTTGTTTGATGTGCGCAGGCGCGATGGAGAGATTCTGAATTTTATATCCGGGGTGGGTGTGTGAATGATTAGGTAGAGGCCTGCCGCGTGATTGGCTAGTGATTATTAACGAGTGAATGAATGAATAAATGAATGAATGAATGAACGAACGAACGAACGAACGAACGAACGAACGAACGAACGAACGAATGAATGAATGAATGAATGAATGAATGAATGAATGAATGAATGAATGAATGAATGAATGAATGAATGAATGAATGAATGAATGAATGAATGAATGAATGAATGAATGAATGAATGAATGAATGAATGAATGAATGAATGAATGAATGAATGAATGAATGAATGAATGAATGAATGAATGAATGAATGAATGAATGAGTGACCAAGAGAATGAACGAATAAGTGAGTGAGCAATAAAATAAGGGAGTGAATGAGTGAGTGAGTGAACAGCTAAATGAATGGAAGAGCAATTGATTGAACGACCGGTTGATTCGGCTACTGGAATGCACGGATCGATATTTCGGATGATTTTTTTCGTTTAGTAAATCTTTTTTTTGTTGGCCAAATAATGGTTAAAATGGAGTAATATGTAACTGTTCAAAAGGTAACAACTGAAAACTTATCTGACTCACATGTGAAGATGAGGAACAGGAAGCAAGAAGACATAGACAGACAGACAGAGAGACAGAGAGCAAAAAAATAAAGGAATAGAGAGATAGAAAGACAGAAAGAGAAAGAGAGAGCGAGAGAGTAAAAGAGATAGAGAGGTTGTATGGAAAGACATAAAGCAAGGTTAGGATATCCTTTATGTCTGTTGTTGGAGTATAAAAACAACTGCCGATAGGAAAAAGTAGTTCCGCAGGCCAGTGATACGGCACAAATTACTGCGCACTACAGTATATTTTTATGGACACGCACTACTTTTATCCTTAATTCCAAACAGTTGTTGTTTACTTTTTGTCAGGGCGAATGAACCATGGCATGTTGATAAACAAAAACAAAAAATAAAAAACTCGTCTATTAGTCACCTCTCATTTCCGTAAAAAACAAAGAATTAAAAGGCAAAGAACCGAAACTTGAAAATTAAATAAGTAGAAGAAACATTGAAAATAGATAATGATAGCATAATAGATAAAACATAACAAAATACCGGAACACAACAGAGTTGCGAAAAAGCAATTGGAAAACACTTTATTTGGCCGGCCCAGCAATCGATAGAACGAGTAGAGCCAGCGATGGAGTCGTAGATAAATCGTTCAGTGCCAAAGATCGTGAATAAGACCGGAAGAAAATGGCCGGCCGGGGCGTAGATATCCTACAGGTCTGGGGGATTATAGGGCGAAGCGTGGGAGGGAGGAAGAGAAAAAGGCAAGGCGAGGGGGCGGTGGTCGAGAGGAAATGTTTTATAATTCATCATGTGAACACTTTATCGAGTGGTCTTCCTGTCTATATTTATTTCTTTATTCCTTTCAATATCCGTCTTACTGTCTCTCTCTCTTTCTCTCTTTCTCTCTCTCTCTCTCTTTCTCTCTCTCTCTCTCTCTCTCTCTCTCTCTCTCTCTCTCTCTCTCTCTCTCTCTCTCTCAGTCTCTCTCTTCTTCCTAGGTTCTCCACCATCTTTTCCTCTTCTGGGTACATTATTATTTTTTGTGCACCTGAGTCCGTTTCTCTTTCTTCGAATCTTTCTCCATATTCTTCCATATCTCTCTATCTCTTTTTTTCTATTTTTTCTATCTTCCTCTATCATTTTTGATCTCCTTCTATCTCTTTGGCTTCTTCTATTTCTCTTTCTCTATCTCACCCGATCAATCTTTCTATTGCAAATTTATTTTCTGAGTACAATGCATTTTTGTTTCCTATCTATCTATTCTTTTTTTATTGTTTTTTTTGTGTTTGTAAAGAGGCAATAATATCAGTCGAGTTGGTGCTAATAAGCGTGGACGCGTCAAAAATTGAATGTTGGAAAAATAAGGAATGATTGATCGATTGAACAATTGATTGATTGGATAATTGATTGATTGAATAATTAATTGATCAAATAATTGATTGATTGGATAATTTATTAATTAAATAATTAATTGATTGAATAATTAATTGATTGAATAATTAATTGATCGAATAATTGATTGAATAATTAATTGATCGAATAATTAATTTATTGAATAATTGATTGATTGAATAATTAATTGATTGAATAATTGATTGATTGAATAATTGATTGACTGATTGAATAATTAATTAATTTATTGACTGATTGAATTGATGATTAAATGTTAGATCTATAAACCCAATCTGGTTATATACTGAATCAGACTTGCTAAACAGGCAATTGGTTTTTTTTTTCAACAAGCGATTGATTGACTGATTGAACTATAATGGCTCGTTGATGAACTGACTGCAGAAGAAGGTTAAAGGTTATATGGGGGCATCGACAACGACCGGATACAAACATTAAAATGAAACGGAACACTAAAAAAAGATCCATAATAACAAAAACACGAATCTAATTCCTCAAAAATTTAATATTTAAAATGAAAACTATTCGGATATCATTTAACGAAGAGAGAGAAAGATAATATAATTGCATGATGGATGATACATTGGGGCTTATACAGTCTTCCTATCTTCTTTGTTATTTCTGGAGCGGAAGTAGCATCATTCACATCCGCTCTCGTCCTTACATTCTTCTATTTTTTTTCTTTTGACACTTTTTTTGCTTCGTCTCTTTCCTTCTCTCTCTTTTTCTTTCTTTTCACTCTCTTCCTCTGCTTTCCCTTTCTCTAACTCTCTCTCTCCTTCTCTCTCTCTCTCTCCCTCTGTCTTTCTCTATTTCCATCTTTCTTTCCTTGTCTCCTTTATCTCCCTTTCTAACTCCCTCTCCCTCTCCCCGTCTCTGTCTCCCCTTCTATCTTTTTTTCATTTTTTTGTGTGTCTTCATTTTATTTTCTTTCTCCTTGATAAATCTGGCGAGTTCAGCAAAGGAGTCCTAATTTATTTGTCGAGAGTTCGTATTATCGCCCGATACGTAGCTTGTTTATTGGCCGAGAAGTGACGCATGGGCCTATGCATAGATATGCAACAAGAGAACAAAAGAAAAAATATGAAACAAAAAAATAAGAGAGAAATTGAGAGAGAGAAAAGGAGAGAGAGATGGAGAGAGAGAGAGAAAAGGAGAGAGAGATGGAGAGAGAGAAATGGCTAACAATATGAATGAATGATAATAAAAGAACTGGATAAATGATGCACGAAGAAATGCATGAACTGGAAAGAAAACAGTAAAAACGTGGATTCGAGGAAAAAAAACCGGAAACGCGTAAAAGGAGAAGATGGCAATAAATTAAAGATTCATCCCGGGATTTAATTAGAACAATTTTCTTTATCACCTTTTCATTCGCTTCCATACACCGGTGGCGGAGAACTCACACATCTGTAACACGCAAACACACACACATATACATACACATATTTTTTTCCACTCGAATAGTAACACACACACATACACCTGGAATACACAGACATACAAACACGACAACAGGTGAGGCGACAGAAGATGACACTAACGAACGATTCCACTTTCGTATCAAAACCTTGTGGCGCAGAACCGCAAGTCGGAGTCGCTGTCATTCGATATCTTTGGATAACCCGGGTTGATGTCGTGTCGAGTTGCGTCGGTCTGTCGATAGGCGTCGGTGTTCCTTCATACCGAACATGCCGACTAGTGTCCGTCAATCTCGGCTGTCCGCCATTTTTAATGCGCTTATGTATCTATTTATGTTTATGTATGTATGTATGCATGTATGCATGTATGTATGTATGTATGTATGTATGTATGTATGTATGTATGTATGTATGTATGTATGTATGTATGTATGTATGTATGTATGTATGTATGTATGTATGTATGTATGTATGTATGTATGTATGCGTGCGTGTGCATGTATGTATTTGGACATGTTGTTGTATGTATAGTCTTAGCTTTCTACGTATCTCTGATGTTGTTACTGCGTTCGTCCACTGACTGACATCTACTGCTCGGCGGTTTGAAAAACATCGACGAAGTTTCCGGCGACGAGAATATCTTTCCAACTTTCCAACTAATGCTTTTCCCGACTTGGAGACGTCGCGCTGGGAATTCCCCGGCAAAATGGAAGGACCTTTCGTCGCGACCTTGCTTTTCAAACCCCAGGTGCGAGGACGTCAGGGGGGGTCGAGCAGCCCGGTGGGCAGACGAGGGAGGTAGAGAGCGAACGAATGAGGGAATGAGAGAGAGAGAGAATGACTGAGTGGGTGAGTCGGGTCGCGTAGGGGGGAATGAGGCGCTGATGGTTGAGTAGTGGACGGGTGGCTGGGCGGACGGGCGAGGTCGCAGGGTGAGCCGGAAGGAGCATAAAAAGAGTAAGCAAACAAATGGCAACGGAGCACGAACACGACGGCGAAAATAAAACATGAAGAGATAAACTTAATCAAATCGGTCGAACTGGGTCTCGTGTGAAAACAAGCAATCGCCATGGTTACCGAAACATCTAGCAGCAGTAGTAGTAAATGTAGCACGGCCCCGTGCCAGGATATATAATAAGCCTGAGAGTTGAAGGTTAGAGAGCTTTTACTGGGAATTACTTTGACATATCCGCACGGATGGGGACATGCGAATATCTGATCACGCTATTCGGACATACATGGGGCGCACGGATACATACACGCAAAAGCACGATTATCCATAAACAAACTTATACAAACAAACAGTCGATTACCCAAGCATACATAACCCCACACAGAATTACACAACCCTACATAGAATTACACAAGAATACATACGATTACACAAGCCTACATACAATTACAAAACCCTACATACAATTACACAAGCATACATACAATTACACAAGCATACATACAATTACACAAGCCTACATACAATTACACAAACATACATAAACAAACTCGGAGCACATGCGCGTGCAAACTCCTTTCCCGTGCATCTGGCATTGCTGCTATATAATTAGCCCGTTGTTTAGAAACCGGTCGAGCGCGTGTCGGAAATGCAGAGCGGTTTTCGGGGGAAAAGGAGCGAGCGGCTTCGGAGCGCGATTTAATCAATTTCAAGTTGAATATTTGCTTTGAAACTGTCGATAAAAATTTTTTATTTATTTTATTTTTAAGAGTGCAAGTTTTGTTTTCTTCATATAAATTTGCAAAGTATAAAAGCCATTCAGCGTTTACGATGTACAGACTTTGTTTATTTTCTCGGAGCCACGAATTGTTGTTTTTGAACGAATAAAAACAGTGATGTGCCAGAAAAAAAGAAAATAAAAAAGAAAAATAGTTCAGTACGGTGATTTTAATCAGAGATAAGTAATCGGATACTCGAGACGACGACGACGACCGTGAGTGTTTCAATTCGCCGAATATTTCGGTAGGTTTCTTGTTAAATTTTTTCTCTACGGATCAATTGAAAAGTAATCTCTTAAAATGATCGATTGGTTAATAATTGAATTTTAGGAATTCTTCGAGTGATGTATATGGCGCTCAGTCGCGCACACGATTGGCCATGGCGAGGGAGGACTGGACAGGGGGAAGCAAATACGAACAAATTTTAAAAGTACCTACTGGATGTTGAGGGGGGGGTGAAAGTTTGGTGGTCATTGGTTCAAAGTCAACACCCCACCCTTAAAAAGTGATTGCGGTTCTGGTTTTTTCTTCTTTTTTTTTGAAAAAATGATTTTGTCAGAGATACGTAAAATCTGGCCTTATTCAAAAATTAAACTCGGGCAGCGCGGAGACAGAAGATTGGTAGCAGAGTGGATCGATCGATTCACGGATTGAAAAGACAGAGAAGATGAAGGACAGATGAAGGATCAGCAGTAGTCGAATGAGAAGAAGGGAGATGGATGTATGGCGAGGGAAGAGATGGATGGATGGATGAATGGAAATTTGAATGAATGAGGATGTAGAGATCGATGGATGAAAAATTGATGGCGGACGGATGAATGGCAGAATAAATGGGCCCGGATGCAACTGCGAATGGAATGAAAGATGGACTGACGATGGAATGAATTACCTAGGATGGATGGATGGATGGATGGATGTATGGATGGATGGATGGATGGATGGATAAATGTATGGATGTATGGATGTATGGATGGACGGATGGATAGATGGGTGGATGGATTGATGGATATATAAACGGATTGATGGATGGACGAGCGACTGGATGGATGGACGAATATAAAAGTGGGTTTGGACGTAGGGACTTGTGGTTGGAATACTGTATTAGCAAATCAATTGGCGAATAGGAGCCAGCAGATGGCGCGCGCCCAGACTGATGATGAGCCGAATGAATAGATGGAACGTGAGCGGATGAATATCAGCACGTGGCTTATAAAAAAAACGAAAGAAAGAAGATAAACGAAAGCGAAAGAGGGAAAAACGAAAAAGAAAAACTCAAAGAGTTTAAAAGTAAAACACAGACATTCTTGGAATCAAAAACACAAAAGACGGTAGCAAGTATTATATTTCTATTATTTCGCAGTTTAAAATAAATAAAAAAAAAGAAACTGAAGAAGAAAGAAATAACATTTTAGGTGTGTGTGTGTGTGTGTGGACATTGTATGTATGTGTGTACGATGCTGTACATGTTTGCAAGTATCAGAGCTCCAGAGTAAATCAGACGGAAAGCCAACTGACCACTGGAGAGAGAGAGAGAGAGAGGGGGAGAGATAGAGAGGGGAGGAGAGAGCGAGAGTGATTTGCTAAAAGTGCACTCGAATAAATAAATTATCTAAACTCTCCACGCTCTGGTGATCTTCTACCCGGGCGAGTGAGCGGGATGGGCTGCTGCTGGGTTGGTCGCGGGAGTCCGGGGGGGGGGGGGGCGGAGCGGGGCAGACGTGGGTGCTTGCGTGTACAGCCGGGCGTCAAGGTGGGTCGATAGGGTTGATGAGCATTCAGAATGATTTCAATTTGGTGAGGTCGAGTGAAAAAAGTTAAGTTTATTGATTGGTGATTAATTAGGTTAAATGATGTTAAGGTTAAGGTTATATAGAAATATGTTCTTCTCTTCCTCTCTCTCTCTCTCTCCTTCTCGGTTTCTTTCTTTGTATCATCCCCCCTCTCAACTCCACTCCTCCACGCAGACAATTCCATTGGCTGCTTTTATTGACACTAATACAGAAAACTTACTTTTCTTTTCTTCCCGGGTTTTTTTTTCTACGCGGAAGAATCGCAATCGAAGATGGATGTAAATAAATCTACACGCCACGAGAAGAGGACTAATTTCTCTCTCTTTTTTTCCCCTCTATCTATCTCTGTATATCTCTTTCTCTATTTCTCTCTCTCTGTGTCTGTCTTTCTCTTTCCACCTTTTTCTTACTCTTTTTTCGCTCTTTTCTCTTTTTCGACATTTTTTGTTTTCTCAGAAGATGCGCATGTATATATTGGCAATCGATAGATGGACTGAAAAAAAAGAAGAAGAAAGAAATAAAAACAGGGAACGAGTGGTATGAAAAGAAGAGATTTATGGGAATTAGGGAAGCATGGGAAATATAGGCAAGCGCGGGGGAAACCACGGAGAGAGAGGGAAATAGAGAGAGAGCAAGAGAAAGAGAGAGAGAGAGAGAAGGAGAGAGGGAGAGAGATAAAGGGGGAGAGAGAGAGTTACGCGTATAATCAAATCTAGCAAATGACTACTTAACCGTTTGGCCGTCTGAAAAGTCCATTACTTCTTGCGCATACAAATGACTCACCGATGGTAAGTGATCGGACCGATTATGAGCCGGGGGTCCGCCCAGACCAGATTACCACACTATACCTCTCAGAAAAAAAGGCTGTCCCTATATGTACCCCACACACACGCACATCCCTGATTGTTGTAGTTGATTTTTTCTCTTGCGAATAGGGCTGGCCAGATCTTAGTGACCCTGTGAAAAATTTTAAATGAAAAAAGATTCCAATTATTTTATTAAGTTTTTTTCGTTCTATTTAACACTTTAATTTTCTTTATTCAGTAGGCCGAAGTAATTTGAAAGCGCTAAAGAATTTCAAGCGGCTCAGGAAGGTCATTTTTAAAGCTCAGATGTGACCATTTATTTTGGCTTTGGTCGACCTTGTGATTAAGCTGTTTCCTCTTCCCTTTGTTCCCTTGTACGCGTCAGTATGCCTGCTTTTGCGTGCGTATTTGTGAGTATGCTTGCGTGTCTGTCTGTGTGCTTGTATTTTTGTTTCAGTATCCGTCAAACTGTATAATTCATCATAGGAACAACCAGCAGATGGTGTCCGAAAAGAATTATTATTGTCGGGATGCATTTTACCCCCGGTGGGAGTCAGCAAGACGGAGAAGGACTGAGAAATAGAAGTAGAGAAGGAACGAAACTGAGACGGAATGAGTAAAAAGAGAAAGAACAAGATAGGAAAAAGAAAGGGAGGAGAAGACAGAGAGTGAGCAATAGGAAAATAGAGAGAGGTACAAAAAATTATGAATCGATTTGTTTTTGCGGTTTTTTATTTCTCTTTATTTTGTCTCTGTTCTCTCTCTCTCTCTCTCTCTCTCTCTCTCTCTCACACACATACACATACAAATACGAACACACACAGACACAATTCTTCCAGTTTTACTACACCTCCTCCGTCTTCTCACTCTCTCTTTCTCACCATCTTTCATTCATATTTGTCTTCATCACTTCTTATGTTTGCACTTCCTCTTCCCCCTTCTTTTTAATATCTTCTATTTGACTTGGTGGCTTTTTATTTTTTTCCACCCTCCTCACTCCCTCCACACCAGTAGTACCATAATCTCCGTTATCACTACCGCCACCACATCCAGTATCACCGCTATTGAATACCATCGTTATCATCAACATTACCACCATTATCACCTCTACAAGCAGCATCACCGCCACTGCCACCTTGACATCAGCACCATTATCATTACCACCACCACCACCATCATCATCATCATTACCACCATCATCATCATCACCACCAGCATCATCATCATCATCATCCTCTCCACACAAACCCATTCCCGACTAATTCGGCGAATCGCATGCGCGGTCAGTGCCTCACCAGTTCGACGTCTGATGATTTCCAATTAATATTAATGAGGGACCTCCCATGCGAAGAAGAAAAGAAGCTGTCCACTTTTCCACTTCACTATTCTTTTTTATATATTCTATTTTTTAGTTCTGCTCGAGAGAGAGAGAGAGAGAGAGAGAGAGAGAGAGAGAGAGATGTAGGGAAAGGAGAGGGGGGGAGTAGAGAATTGATATCCACGTCATGAAGCCTCAGTTTCCATATGCAACTCGTTAATTGACTCGCACCATTTGCTCCTCGCCATTAATGTCCTCTAAAATATGTTTTTTTGTTTTCGTTATGGGATTCCGACTTAAGTGATGGCGATTGCTATGCCACTGGGAGAGGATGATGATAATGATGATTATGATGATGATGTTCATGATGATGACGATGATGATGATGGCGACGATGATTGCAATGCAATGGCGGTGGTGGCGACCGTTAAAAAATTTCATATAATAACGAAGATAATATTTCGAATAAATCTAAAAATCATAAAAATCGCACATAATAATTCATTTTATTGCAGTCAACCTTAGAAGCCGTCGCCGTGGCAGATTTCATAACATTCAAACGTCACCGTTAATACCCCCGGATGTGCCCTCTGACCTTTGATTAGAGGTCACACGAGTTTGAAAATGTCGTCGAGCACCGGCAACAGCGCAGCCGCGGGAAGCCAGTGCCACTGTCACGTCGACGAGGTCGTAGCCGATAGTCAGAATCCAGCTAACGTCGTGAAGCCGCAGCTGCACGTACTTCAGCCGCGCCAGTCGCCCTACGTGATTCACCACTACGAACACCACCCGCTTCCCTGCTTGATACCGAGCCAGTCGGACGAGATGACAACCACTGCTGCTGCTCAGTTTCAGAAGAAGTCCAAGTGGAAGAAGCCGAAGATGATCGTCAAGCCAAATCCAGCCGGACTGCAGAGCGACAGCAGTTCGCTGATGCACTGGCAGCTCAAGCAGCGGCAGCAGCATTTGCAAAGTCTCGACGACATCGACTTCACGGCCGAGCCGAGTTCGGCTCGTAACGTTCAGCGCTACTGCACGTGTCCGCGAGCAGTTAGCCGGCTCTTAGCCGACAGCGAAATAAGCCCGCTGGGTCAAAATAACGGAAAAATTGGCGTTAACAAAATTGGAACTGACGGCAATTTTGACGGCCTTAATGTCGTGCAAAGTGAATCATCTGTTCTGCGTTTAAAGAATCGACTTTGGCCGCGCTCTGGGTCGGGTCATGACCCGAACGACCCTGCCGACCTTTTGAACAACAATAACAATAACAATCGCAATAGCAGCGACAACAAGAACGACGAAATTCGAAGCCGAACCTTTAATGCCGCCAGCAGTGAAAACGCGTTCAACGGTGCTTTGGAGGCTCATATGACAACCCATCCCTGTTGCCAACGGCAACACCTGGCGTTGTTCGGTGTCAAGCAGCGCGTCTGCAGTACTTCCTCTCCGCCACCGCCGCCGCCATCTTGGCACAGCCAGCAGCAGAATTTCCACTGTCATGGCAACCCTTTTAACATGTCGTCTTCGTTTTCGTGTCTCTCGGAAACTTACCAGAATCTGTCGGCAGGTGAAGCTGCAGCAGTCGCGTCCGCCGCGACGTCCGGCGAGCCGACGGAAAGAACTGCAAAGAAAAGAAGAACCATTCATTCCAGGTGGTACAGAAATAATAATAACAATGATGATGATGATGATAAAATGTTTTTTATTTTATTTTATTTCACTTTTATGTCAACATCGCTTCTCCTCTCGACAGGTCGGCTTCCGGAGCGTCTTCAACGCCGTCGTCGCTCGTCGCCGCATCACAGCAACCGGCCGCGGCGACGCCGCAACAATCGGCCGCGACGAGAAACTCGACGCTGAAGATCCTCTCGAAACCTCTGCGCCTGGTTGTAAGCATCCTGACCGCCCAGCTGATCGCCATCTGTACTTTTTTCTGGATGTTCCTGGGACTCGAGTATTCTTTCCCCACCTCGGCCAGCGTCTCCGCCCTGCTGGCTGCCGTCCTTGGACTGCTTCTATCGGCGTCGAGACACATGAGGTGCGCCGCGGTCCTCCTCCTACCCTCCGCTGCCACGGCCAGAGGTCGGCTCGGGGTCGTCTTGTTGATTAGCAGCCTGCTCGCGGGAGGCCCAGTCACGAATGTCTATTTCAATCTCGTAGAAGTTTCCAGGTCTTGATTGCGGTTTTTTTACTTTTATATAGATGTGTGTTTGTGTGTGTGTGTGTGTGTGTGTGTGCGGGGGCGTGTGTGTTTCATTTTAGTTTCATTTAGAGTCCCCGTGTCATGGAGAGCTCAGAAAATGAAAGCCAGCGTTGTTATTGCGGCGATTCTATCTTGCGGACGCACATCGGAAAGTGAATTTTTAATCAATCGAAAGTCAAGGAGTGAGACATGGGAGGAACGTTTAGAAATAGATTGGTCCCCCGATATAAAAATCAGAAGGATGTGTGGGGGGAGATTCGGTGTGTGTGTGTGTGTATTTATGTACGAGTTTGTTTATGTATGTGTGTGTGGGAGAGAGAGAGAGAGCGAGAGAGAGAGAAAGAGACTCAATTTATAAATATATGACATTGAATGGATGAGACAGAGATGACGATAAGAACTCCATGGACAGCCTATATGGGATCAAAATGACATAAAGATGATGTTTTGACGCGGTTATGGCTCTTTTAAAGGGCCATAAATAACTTTAAAACTAAATAAATTACTTAATCAAAAGTTCAACGGTTTATATTATTATTATTAAAGTAATTATATGTCTCTCTTTATTTATTAATATATCACTGGAAGTTGAAATGTGAAATCGGCGTTCCATAAAAATTAAAGTACTCTTCTATGGCGTTACCGTGTAAAGATTGGAATACATATTACTGAGACTTTTGTTGTTTTTTACCGGACAGTGTTATTAGGGAAAATGAAGATGTATTGCAAGACAAAAACAATCAAATAAAAATTTTCTATTAAACCTAAATATTTTGTAAACATTATCGTATTTATTTTAGCCGACACTAATTAGCGACTAAAAATAGAGGCTAATTTGCATTTTAAACGAACGTTTTAAGAGATTTTTAATCAACATTTATGAGGCCTCATAAATATTCATGAATTCCCTTGACTGGAAGACTCTATGACTCTTTTAAGAAGCCTGAAAAAGCGTTTAATCAGACGGCCGTGAGGCGGAGAATGGGCCGAGGATGGGCCGAGGGGGCGATTTTATGAATACTAAAATCTGATTGATTGATCGATCGCTTGACAGTCCGGCTGATTGCATGATTGAGTGATTGATTGCTGGAGATGGGGATGGAGATGGAGATGGAGGGGGTGGCATGGGGAGGGATGGGGCTGTTTAGCCACCAGCTGGGAGATCGATAACGGCATGATTGGAATTTAAGCAACCGGTTGATGGGATTGTCTGCTGGTCAAAACGTCGGAAATGATAACAATTAACTAATTATTAACATGCTTTCGTTTTCAATAATTCTTTGTGACACAACCTCTTTCTCTCCCTCTCTCTTCTTTCGCTCTCTTTCCGACCCACACGCAAATTCAATCCAAAGCGTTCGTCCGGAGCGAGCGCTTGCAGATTCATAGCCGCCCACGTCTCCATGAATCCATCACCACCCATGCACGTCCCCTGGTCTTCGTTTTACTTTTTCCCCCAGTCCCATTACGCCCAACTATCCCCCACTCTCTGCTGTATCTCTTTATACCCGCAGCCAGCATCGAAACAATCATTCGGCAACCGCTAACTAACCGCTCTACCACTTTATATCAACCTCTCAATAATAATAATGGTAATCATTCACTAACCGCTCACAAATCAACCGGCCTCTCAGGTCCCTGGCCTGCAATCACGAGCAATCAATCAGCCAGATGGAGATCCTGCTGAAGCCGTTCGATACGATGATGCTCCAGCTGAACGGAACAATATGGCGACTCCAGGACGCCTCGGCCAACGTTACGAAGAAACTGAGACCGCTGGAGAGCGGACTGGCCACTGTGGAGTTGGATACGCAGAACGGGAAAGTGCAGCTACACGGGACCAAGAAGGTAGGTCGATACGGTTTGTTACTTTTTTTCTTTTTTATTTTCCGAGAATCTAATTGAATTTAACGTAGCGTTGTTTATGGACATTTTTCCAATATCGTGGCGCCGTAAACCAAAGCAACACCACATATAATGTCCTTTTCAATAAAAAAAGTTAAAAGTGAACTACACTACCCCGCTAAAAAGACTACCTAATTTCATATTCGATATTTTTATTTCCTACTTTATCTATCAAACGTTTGTTTACTTTTACTAATTTAGTATATGAAAATCAAAGAGCCCGATTTGTAGACATCGCAACATTACATTTAATCTAAAAGCTCAAATACTTACAAAATTTCACCCCTCGACAAGGAAAAATAAGAAAATAATATTTACATCATAAAAAATACTTAAAAAAAAGTTTTTCAAAGATTTATAAGAAAATAATGCGCCCAACGTTTTCCGTGGATCTCAAAATTTACTTTTTTTTGAAATACTAAAAATATTTATTACGAAAAATGACGTTTAAAATTAGAAGGAAGTAAAATTTAGAAGAAAAATTGACTACTTTTTAGGTAAAATACAAAATTTTTAGCATCCGGCATTTGTTTTCCTGTAGGGTCTGTGGGTCTAAGATCAAATATTTGCTTTTCCCACTGTTTTTGGCCCCACTCCGGCCGTTTTTGCCCCCCCCCCCGCCAAAGAAGTCTAGATCCGCCACTGTATGTATGTATGTATGTATGTATGTATGTATGTATGTATGTATGTATGTATGTATGTATGTATATGTATGTATGTCTGTATGTATGTATGCATGTGTGTGCGTATATGCGTGCGAACAGTTGGTCGGATGATGATTCATCAAGGGTCTATCTCTTTACACGTGTCCCTGTAATAGATCATCGGGCATTAATATAAATAATAAATCAGTCCGAATCACAAACGCTGTCCCATGATAAATGGCCGTGCACTTCCTATTGCACCGTGCCACGTCCGATCCCGCTTCGAGGGTCTCGCGTCGGCGGCGTTGCGTGTCCCTTTCGTACGCGTACACGCACCGCGGTTCCTGGTACTTCACGTACCCCCGAGGGAGAGCTGGCTGTATTCCAATGGGCGTGGGTTGGCGTGGGCCTGCCCTGTGAACGTGCCGAAGAACAGAAACATTCGATTCGACCCCTAGAGGTGGGCGGGGGTCGTCAATCGTTTAGATTAAGCAAAGATGAGTTTATAGTTAGGGTCAAGGTCGTTGAAAGTTCACGGAGATTGATCATATTACTTTTAATATCTCAATTCTCCCGCCATTCTATTCAGTTAGGGATGTGCCGTTTAAATTTTCTTTAGGTTCGGAGCGTACAGTAAATCTCGATGTCATTACCGTTATCGTTTTTTGGACTTTATATTTGAATGTTCTGGGTGGCTCCTGAACGTGTCTGCATGTATTGTATGTGTAGTTGTAAGCGTGTGTGTGTGTGCGTATTTGTGTGTTGTATATGTACGCAGCTGCTGGATAAATAAATGTATTTTTTGTGTGCGTGAACGTGGAAAGAAATAATTCCCGACGAGATATTCCGGTAAGATGACTTTGAATCGGATATTCATGTTAGAAAAAATTCGGCCGGAAGTCTACCGTGAAATTATTTATCTATGTTTTGCATTTTTAATAATTATTTTCTCTTCACTTTCTGTATATATTTTTCAAACAGCTGTTTAGTTAAGTAAAACATTTAAAAAAAATTAGTTGAATATCTATGCTTTATATTTTCTGTAGAACTTTGTTTCGAACTCAAAGCGAAAACGAAAAACTATCGTTTTTTTCAGAAGATAAGATTAAATTAAACGAGTTCAGATAAATTTGTTTTTGTTCTCTTTCTTTCTTTCTCTGTTTCTCTCCCTCCATCTATTCTCTTATTTTATCTTCTTCCAGTTCTGATTTCGTAGCAGCTCATGATTTTACTCTAGCTCTACGCGCCAAAATCTGAAGCGCCTCATCATTCTCGACTCGTACAACTTTCAGTCATCCCTTTTTTTCAAAAGCTGACAAGCAATGAGAGAAAGAAAAAAAATTCGAAATTACATTGAGGATAATGGTGATTGATAACGATACTGCCGATTGATGATGATGACGACGACGATGACGATGACGATGACAACGACGATGATGACGACGACGACAACGACGATCACATTCGACATACGGCTGGACAGTTCCATAGAATGGCTCATGACAAGGGCAGGGAAGACGTTTAGCTGGATTCGAACCCTGGTATCTTTATTAATTCAAGAGCCGGTTCAAGGAGTTGCTTTCTGCTAAATGTACTTTTTAAGTTCTTTTTCTTGTCTGTCTCATCCTTTCTTTGAATTCTTCGTCCGTTCAGTTTGTCTCTCCATATTTCTTCCGCTCTCATCTTCAATTTTTCTCTTCTCTTTTATTTCATGAGCGGGCTAGTTAATCCTAGTTGCAGCTAAATGGTCAACATGTTCAAACGATTAAGATGTACTTAGCCAGTGGTTTTTTTTCTAATTTTTAAACTTATTTTTTTACATGATTTCTAACCAAACAATTCCCAATACTTTACCAAGTTTTTTTTAACCATCATGTTTACACTCACTCTAACGACTGTTGCATCATTTCAATTCTGCAACACCTACGCCCTGCTCTCTGAAGACGTGCAAGACTCTGGTGGACACCGCTTACGACGCCTGCCTGTCCGGCATCCACAAGGCCCAGGACCAGTGCCTGGAAGTCATGAGCGCCCTGGGAACTGTCTACCACCACGCCCGGATCGTTCTCGACCGGATTAATCCGGAAAGGTGGTCGAACAAGCAACAACAACAACAACCACCGTATCAACCGCAACATCAGCAACAACAACTGCAATATCAACAACTCCATTCAACCGGTCTGCCTCTCCAGCGCTACTATCATCATCATCATCATCAGTCCCAAGCAGCAGCGGGTTCAAACGACCAGCAGCCAGAGAGGAAGAAGCAGGAGGGATTCAGCTATTATTATCCTAACATCGCCTCCCATCGGGATCTGCGACACAACGGGAAGTCCGCTCCCATTGAAGATGATTACTTCTACAGCGATGATAGCTCTTCAGCCGGCTCTTCTACTCCGAGATCTGATGACTCTGAGATCAAAAATGCCAATAATCCAGTCGGCCGCCGAAATAATAACGATAATGACGGCATTAAATCAGCTCTTGATAACACAAGCGCCGCTAATAAAAGCGGCAAGTCTGTAAATAATAAAGGAAACGTCGAAAAACGACCGATTGATCGGCGCGATATCGGGAATGCGCCGAAGAAGAACGGCAGAAGAGACATTCGAGAAGTACCCGCCGGCCACGGAGACGTCTCGAAGATATTCAAGGCGGCACCGGCATCGTCGTCAGCGGAGCCGGCAGTTCTGGGAATGCGAAAGAGAACGATTGATGTGGAGAATAAGTATGGCGTTCGCTACTATTTTCAATAATTTCTTATTTTAATTTAACTTGTGCATTTCTAATGATTAAATAAGTTATTTAAGGTTTGAATTGGTGAAGGTCTGAAATGTTGAAGTTTTCAAATTTCAGTAATTTCATGGAAGATCTTGATCTGGCCGGATCAGACAGAGACATCTGCGAGCCGCTGGACACGGGTCTCGTCTGCCAGGGCCTGAACGACAGCGATACCCTGTGCAAGCCGTCGAACTGGGCTGGAGAGGCCATCCAGGACGCCATAAACTCCACCCAGATAGCAATCAGAGACCTGAAACTTGCCCTCCAGTTCCGTGTATCATCCGATCCCTACATCAAAGCGAGGAACTCGTCCAAAGGCCAAGAATCCGCTGCCAGTCGCCTGAAACCAGAAACAGGCGATCCCGCCAAAAGAAAAACCAGCTATTCGACCGAGTCGGACGAAAACGACGAATCTATCCGTTTCAGAGCCGACAAAACTTTCAGCAGGAAAACGAAATATTTTTTAGAAGTGATGAAATACCTCGACAGGATACTACCGTCTGGCCTGCTGTTGCTTGTCTACGCTGCTTATTCGTACATACGCGAGTACGGCAGGAATGTAACGTACGACAATTATTACATCACTTCGAATTTCAAGAGGATAGACAGATCGAGAGCTACCACGAGTGCCTACAGCGGCAAAAGCGGAAGCGACGCCGGGACCGGATGTTCCGGAACGAGTTCCGGCAGTCTTTTTCCTCTCAAAAATTATGAAAAACTCTTCGTCATCGACGCCACGCGCGTGCGCCTCAGCCATAGGGAGAAGGAAGTGTGGCGCGTAGGGATGTGCCTATATTTCTTGTTTTTTATTCTCACTTTGGTCGTTTATCTTTTCGACTTCCTGCTTTTCTGGTTGCTGAAGCTAGCAGCCGCTGACGCCAAGATCAGCTACGACAACAGCGGCGCAAGCAGTCTCGACATGATCGTCAGCGGCCAAGGAGTGGTCGTAGATCTGCTGGATATCTTCATTAAGGAGTTTCATCCCAGCCAGTGGTTCAAGGCAAACGACCGTTACCCTCAGACGGCTCAGCAGCAGACGAAAAGCCAGCTTTTCTGCATGCCCAACCCTGAAAAGCCCGATACCTTTGTGCTCCTGATGACGATCATCTCGGAGTCGGTCTTCTTTCTAATCATTCTCTTCAAAGCTCGACTTTTCAGAGCTCGAAACGCTCTAGTCGGTTTTTTCTATCCAGAACGAGAGCGATCGAGACTCAACTACCTCCACTCGGCGCTCGCCAGGCAGCGACCGAACTTAGCCGAAATCCTGCATCGAGTGGCGCGCTCGAATCATCGCCGATACCATTCGACTAAGAACTGCTACCGAAACTGCTGCAGCTGCTGCGACGCCGTTCGAAGTACTCCGACTCCGTGGGAATCGCGAACCGGCTCGCCGACTGCCACCAGCGTACCATCCTGGTCTCGAGTCTGCTTCAAGCGACTGTGGCGCTTCCTCTGTCAACTGGTCAAGCCGAGTCGGAGGTGCCTCGTGTGCTCTCGCTGGGACTCGAGCCGAGTTGAAAAGTACAGCTGCATCACGGACGGCTGCTGCGGCTACTACTGTCTCACGTGCTTCTACGACATGAACCAACTCTGCCCTCTCTGTCTCCAGAGCAACGGTTGCCACGACGACGACCTGCAAAGCACTTCCGCCTGCTCAAAGGTCGACGTTTGACCTATGACGAACGGGTCGAGGAGAACTAGGACAATAAATAAATAATTAAACAAACAGAAACTGGGTCGCTTCACGAGCCCTTATTAGCCCCTACGCCCTACCCGTCGCGTCAACGACCTACAGGCGTTTATATCGAAGTGATGTGTAATAAACTATTATTATCATAGTTGTCTCATAATAATTAAATCAATACTAATAATAATAATAATGAGTTTTTATATAATTATGCATTACCATTGCTGTTGAGATTTCATTCCATTAGAGTTTTTTAGATTTACAATTTCGTTCAATTTTCCACGTTCGTCTTCTTCGTCTGCTGCTAACTTTCATTTACAGAACAACAACAAAGAATTAAAAACGTTAATAGTCATAAAACAATCTCAAATATAATATATTATTATTATTATTATATAAAAGATTGTAAGTTTTATGGAATGTTTGACATGCAATTGAACCTGAACGACTTGCATCGTCGAAAGAGAACGAGTGTATTTTACTTCAATACTAACATTGCATTTTATTAATCGTTCCATTTTGTTAGAATTCAAAACTAATAACCACCCCCCCCCCTCCTCTCTACTTTTGGTTGTCAATAAGCACGAATTGTTAACAATGTCAGATACGTTTTAATGCTATTAATCACTGGTAACCTTCGCTCTTATATCGATTGAAATTTCTTCCATGTTCGTGGAGAGAGAAAGAGAACAAGAGAAAGAGAGAAAGAGAGGCAGGGAAACAGACAAAGAAATAGTGAGGAAAAGAGTCCATGGAGACAAGATGTACCTAGGTCTATAAGGAGTCATTATATCACAATTATGTAACTTGCTTTAACGATGGAGTTCATGAGTATCTAAAATTTTATGCTATTAATAGCTGCACCTAGAATTGTATGTTATACAATTTTCTTTCCAGGAACTTTGTGCACTGTACTCGAATTGAAAAAATTATTCATTTATTAGTTTTGCGTATGATTTATTGCCACCGGGACGAAAACTCCCTGGATTTATAATAAAGCTCCTTCTTTCTTTTTAACTAGATTTAAAAACGTTTTGTCCTCTTCCGCTCTTTCGAAAGATGGCTGGTGCGACTACCATTGGAAGTTCAAAGCACATCATTTGTATGTGCGCGCGTATGTGTGTGCATGTGTGACCGTGTGTGTCTGTGTGTGCGGTAAGTTGTGGAGCCGAGCGTCCTCAATAGCAGTAGCCGGTTGTAAAACACCCGCGGGAAGGTCGAAAACCTGTCGAGTGACCCGGAAGAAGATGGCGGCCGGGAGAAGGGTGACGTGCGCCAACGAGTTTTTTTTTATGAACCTAATAAGACAGGGCATTGTGCTCTTGTTCGGAAATTACGAGGGCGGATGACCGCCGAGCCGCCGGAACCCCGAGGTCATCTGTCGCTCTGTGTTTATCTTGCCGCGCTTGTGCGCTCCGCGAGTTCGAAATTGTTTGCCGACTTGTGATCATTATTTAAGATTTATTGAGCAGTATAATTGGCTTTCTGTCGCTCATCGCTACTCCAGAAAAATCTAATATAATCGTCCGTTGGCGATTAATGTGGAAAACCCCGGTCAAACTTGTGCAAGAAAGGTTCTGCAGTAGGTAATCAAACGACAAAAAAAACTTGTTTGTTTCGGTGAAATACATAAAGGTTATTCGATATATCGAACAGTATTAAGTTAGCTGAGTAGGATCATGGGAGCTGGATGGAAACAAGTAAATTAAAAACGAATTTTTAAAACCAATGCTCTTATATGTAATTAAAACACAAATTTTGCAATCAATTTTTTCTTATATTACTCTTTTATTTTATATTAAAGTCGAAATATCTTAATTATATCGAAATATCGAAATTAATTAAAATTAACTAAATTAATTGACTTATTGTAAAACTAATAATTGAATATTGCATTGTCTTCTATTTTGAGCATGTATGCAAAATTTGAAAAAAATCTATCATCAGGAAGTGACTCAAAAATTGATTGCAAGATTTGAAACAGACAGAGAAACAAACAGACAGACAGAGAAACAAACAGACAGACAGAGAAACAAACAGACAGACAGAGAAACAAACAGATAGACAGACAGAGAAACAAACAGACAGACAGAGAAACAGAGACGACGACTTAATAAAAGCATTGGTAAAAAACGATATAGACCAGTACTTCTTTCACGAAGGTGTGGGAAACAGGGAAACAGCTGAGTCTATTTTTGTACAATCACTGGTTTTTTAAGTCGGACATTTATTAAATAAACACTTATTTACTGTTTTTGTACGACGTTATTTAACCATCAGGAATATCTGAAACCCGTTTTGTTTAATGACGACCAGAAAACTTTTTCTGATTTTTCTACCTCTGAGGATATATAGTATATGCTGGAATTTTCTATGATGTTTATATATACTTTCAATCAATCAATCAATCAATCAATAAATAAATCAATCAATTAATTAATGTTGATAATTAACAAACGTCCCATACAAACTTTGATGGTACTGAATTTTTACCTAACCTTGATCTATGAAGAACGAATTTTAATGACTGATTTTTGACAACTTGGTACTTACCGACCTACCTACTGAGCGACTAGCAGAGTTGAATCCGAAGTCTGATGCTAAATTGACTCAGTCATCATAGAACCTTTAAAAATTTGTTTAGTTTTAAAAAATAAACAACAATAAAAATTTACAGTATTTTATAAGCTCATCATCATAATATTAACAGTTCAAATTTATGGTTCTTTGTTTTATAAATAGAATGTAAACAAAAATATGATATTTTATCACTGCGATCGATAGTCACTCCGAGAAATGTCCAACATTGCTAATAAATTTTCCGAAATTTATTTTTAATTAGTTGTGTTTTTATTTATAACATAATACGTAATCTTACCAACTGTTATAGTTGTGAATTTCTGTGTTCTGTGGGCGCATCTGTGAGCAGGATAAACACGTGCTGTCCATCCAATTATCCAAGATCCAAGAATCATTCTTTATTAAACTGCATAGTAAACTTACTTGGTCATAGAATGCTCACCGACAAGGAAAAGAAACCGAAAAAAAGAGTTTCGTTTGCAATCGATGTAAGTTATGCTCGAGTTTTTCAGAATAACAGAATCTGAAATTAATAATGCTTTCGCGCTTTCATATTAGTTAGATAAAACTTACCTTCATGTTTCATTGATTCATTTTATTTTAGGAAATTGAAACTCCAATAAAAAATGTTACCAGGCCGTCAAAAGCGTCGACTCCTACCAGCAACCTGCGGCGCTCCAAAGATAATGTAAGAATTGGCGGCTTATTTGATTTTTTTTATATAAAATAAATATGAACAAATATACTTGATAATAACGTTATTAAAATAGTAGTAATAATTAAACCTTTGTTCATTAAACAGGTTTCTGCTGGAAAGAATTCAAATCCAAATAAACTTGAAACAGTAGGTTTTTCTTCTCCACATGGAAGCTGTATTCTTAGGCTTAGTTTTTCACCTGAATTTAAGATTTATTTTCTATTTATTGTATTTGGCACACAGTAACCATACAGTTAGTTTTTTATATTTGTAAGAATAAATTGTTTACTATTCCAATTTTTTCAGCTCAAACTTCTAGCCACAGGCAAGGCATCAATCGACCACTTGAAAGGTCCAGATTATGGAAAAGTTCCGAAAGAACAAAACAAGGTTGACTGATGGTTTCTAATTAGAAGCATAATTTCAGAAAACAAAAATGAATTATTGAAACAAGCATTAAAATATCATTTTTCGAAGCAGTAATACCTTTAAATTCTGAAAGTTTCTATGAATATTAGTTTCATTAATATTTCTTTCACTGATTTAAATTTTTATTCTTAAGTATTACATGTTTTTTCTACTTTTGTTTAAGTTACTCCAAGATATGGTTAAACCCCACGTGAGCTCGTACAATTGGTTCTTAACAGAAGGCATAAAAGAAGCCATCAAGGTAAGAGATGACACACTGACTAACAAGCATTAAAACCTTTTTATATATATATTTTTCATAATCACTAACAAGCGTTTTCGTTTTACAGCGACCGTGGGCTGAGATGGACTTGGCGAAAAAGAAAAGACTCAAAGTTTGGTTCAAAGTAAGTCTGTCTGCTTAATATTCTTTACATCCAGCTTGATAACCGAGTAGCAAATGTGGTAATAGCGGTTATTGTAGTAGTAGTAGTAGCTGTTGCTGGAACAGGCTAAGATTTGATTGCAATCACCTACTCAGCTGTTTAATTATCTTTTTGCAGAGTGTAAAAGTTTGGCAACCTATGCAACCATCCGGAGACGGGATTCATAGCGTTGCTTTAATATATCCTAACGAGGTATGCGATGTGACGTTTTTTCTTTCAAATATAATTTCTGTACTAACTTTGATTGATTTAATGTGACATTTTTTCTTTCCAATATAATTTCTTTACTAACTTTGATTGATTTCCTTTCAAATATAATTTCTGTACTAACTTTGATTGATTTAATGTGATGTTTTTTCTTTCAAATATATTTCTTTACTAACTTTTTCCTAATTTTCACCTAAACTGCTGTCGATTATCATTACGTGACCTGATTTCTTTCTCAACCAATCAGTGCCATCTAAGGGATATATTCTACGAGAGTGAAGTCACGGTCAGGTTGGGCTGGAAGATAAACGGGGTCGAACAGGAGTCAATCGAGAAGTCGATAGGTCGTATTCCTATGATGGTCAAGGTAATTTGATTGATCTGTTATTTCCTATTTTTTCATTGTTTAATAATTTTTCATTTAACAGCATTTATTTAATATAGTTTTTTTTTTTTGAAATTTAATTACCCTTAAATATTTTTATCTTATATTTTCCAGTCTGCCATGTGCAACCTTTCCAAGCTCTCTCCTGAAATGCTCGTCCGACACGGAGAAGAACCGGATGTGGGTTTTTCCAGCCCTTGTGCTTATAATAAATTATGATAATTAAACTCGTTTATATAATTTATCGTTAAATTATAATAATTTATGCATGAATCGCGTCATACAGGTGGCAGGCGGCTACTTCATCGTCAGCGGAAACGAGAAGATCATAAGACTTTTGATCGCGAACAAGAGAAATTTTGTTAGTAATTTTTTTATTGATTTATTTTATTTTAATAATTTATGTTTTTATTTTTAATAATCTCGACAGTTTCTTGGCGAAGCTTTTATTCATTTATTTGTTATACGTTGAATAATTTATTCGTTATTTATAACTTGCATGTTTAGTAGATGTGATTTTTTTCAATAGCCGATCGCCTGCAAGAGACAAGCGTGGAAGAAAGAAGGAGAAAGTTTCACAGAGTTCGGCATCGCAATCAGAAGCGTTAGGCCCGATAATACTTTAGCATCGGTAAGTTTAACCTCGTGTTATTAGTAAAACCCTAACAACAAACAGTCTTGTTAATATTTTTTAATTAATTTTTTTATCACAACATTTTTAGGTGATAAATCTTCATCTGCTGACCACTGGTTCCATTGCGGTCAGTTTCAACTGGCAAAAAGCCAAGTACCAAGTTCCGATCATGTACATCCTCCGGGCCGTCTGCCGCGGACTGACGGACCGGCAGATATACGACGAAATCATGAGGGGCGAGAAGGACACGGACGAGCAGGCCGGGTTCGTGTCGTACATTTCGACTTGCGTCATGAACATGCTGAGGAACGCCGAAAAGGCGGACATGTCCTCGTCCGATGACGTGCTGACCAGCATCGGGGAGATGTTCCGTCACATCATGTACCTGCCCGATCATTTCACCGACATCCAGGTTGCCGAGTATTTGATCGAGTTAGTGTTTTTTCTTTGCTTGTTTGTTTATTATTAATAATAACTCGTTTCTATCATCTGATGTGTCTGGAATGGTTTGATTTCAGATCTGTCGATTCCCACCGTAATTTATTTTTCTTAAATATTTTTTTTTTGCTTTCAAGAAACACAATTCTCATACATCTGGACAAACCCGAGGACAAAGCAGCCTTACTCATGTGAGAGTCACCTTGTTGATTTTTACACGTTGAGATTGTTTAAATGTCTGATATTATGAGCTTATTTATGTGTTTTTTAATGGCTATCTGTGAACGTTTATTAACAGTTACATGATCAAGAAGTTGTATCACCTTGCTAAGGAGAGGTGCGTGGAGGAAAGCATGGACAACCTCATGTTCCAGGAGATTATCCTGCCAGGTCATGCCATGCAGATGATGTTCTACGTGAGTTGCGTGTTTTTGTCGGTTTTGTGGATGTCTGAAGTTTGATTCGATGGAGATGTGTAGTGCGACTTGTTGGAGATTTGTAATCTGATTTGTTTGTTGAACGTGTGTATTGTCATTTGTTGCAGACTTGTAATGCTATTTGTTAGAGAGGTGGGATGTTATTTTGTTGGAAACGTGTAATGTGATTTGTTGCAGATGCTTAATGTTATTTTTCTGAGAAGATTCGGGACTTATGCAACATTAAAATTAGTCATTTGATGTTATTAATAATGATGATGATGATGATATTAAAATGAGTAATAATATCAATAATAGGATCAGCTGTGCGAGTGGATGAGAAACTTCAAATTCAACATGGTGAAAGAATTCGGAAAGTTCAAAGAACTGAACGAGGGTTAGTAACCAATCGCGTTTTTTGTTTTTTAATTTATTCGTTGTCATCCTGGCAACGATGTCTCCCATTGTTCATCTCGGCTGTCGTCGGACGGCAGTGAATCTTTTGATTGATTTTTACATTATGAAGATATTAGTCATGAAATAAAACCAGCCTCGTTTAAAACCTTGCTTTTATTTGTTCCAGTTTTAATGAAAAAGGTCTTAGGCCAGAATATGACGATAACGAAAGGACTGCGACGTGCCATGTCGGTCGGTCACTACCTCACCAAGAACAATCTCGGACCCGTTTCGGTTGGTGTCAACGGTGATTGGGTAGCGATGTTTGCTATGTTGACGATGGTCGCAATGAGGATATTGATACTCGTACTGTCTTTTAGACTTTAATTTTGTTTATTTTTATCGTTTCGAACAGGCTGTAGGCTTAACGGTAGCGGCTGATCGGTTGAACCACGTCAGGTTCAGCTCCCACTTCAGATCACTGCACAGAGGTTCATTCTTTGCCAATCTCAGGACGACCACCGTCCGAAAACTCAGACCAGAATCTTACGGTCAGGTTTGTTTTTTTATACAGGAATATATTATGATAATGACTTGAGTTTTTTCTATAGTAAATCTTCATTTCGTTCGTTTTATTGGTCTGAAGATCATCATTATCATAATTTATTTGCATACAATTATAGGTTTTATCTGCCCTGTCCATACTCCTGATGGTGCTCCTTGTGGTCTGCTGACTCATCTGACTTTTCCCTGTGAAGTAAGTTCAGCACTCGGCAGCATGTACTTTTTGAAACTCTTGAAATCATGTCCACCAATCGCGCATTTTCTCTTTCCAGATCGTCACCGAGGATTATTCGTTCTGCGCTAACAAAATCGTCGACGTATTCGGCGAGTATGTTTTCATCCCCCGCGGAAGTTACGTCGTCCCCGATGTATCCGACTGCATGCAGGTCCTCTTCGATGGGGATTTCATCGGCTGGGTGCTGGAAGCGGAAGCGCCTGCCATCGTTGACAAGTTCAGACTGCTGAGAGCCACCGAAAAGAACGGTGTTAGTTTTTAATCTTTTTTAAACGCATGACGTAGTCGTGATACTGATTGCAGCTTTGTCTAAAAGAAATCGCCTGTTGGTTGACTAAAATCGTGTTATTTTTTCTTAGATTCCGCGTTACCTCGAAATATGCTTGGTCCCCAGAAGGGAGGGGTGTGCCCAGTACCCGGGCCTTTACATCTTCAATTCCCCCGCCAGGCTGGTCCGTCCGGTGATGAACGTCGTACACAAGGTGCCCGAGTACATAGGAGTGTTCGAGCAGGTCTACATGCGCGTGGTCTTCAATGAGAAGGAACTCGTCGACGGGGTCAGTAAGTCAATTTGATAGTGGTGGTGGTGGTGATGATGATGGTGGTGGTGATGATGAGGATGTTGTTTATCAATCAGTTGGGCAATATGCAAGATCTTTGTTATTATATCTTCTTATTTTATGACTTGTTTAATATTTTTGTCGTTTCTTTGTGTTATTTTCTCAGGAGACGACTCACGTCGAGCTGAACAATTACGCCATCTTCTCGGAAATTCCTTCGTTCATCCCGTTCATGAACTTCAACCAGGCTTGCAGAGATCTCTTCCAGTGTCAGGTAAATCATTTGATCTTTTCATCATAACTCATCTAAACGCTAATCTGGCACGTGCATAAGTCATCTAAACACATGCTCATTAATATTATTGTTATAATATTTATTTTTCATTCACTAGATGGCAAAACAAAATATTATTGTTATATTTATTTTTCTTTCACTAGAGGGCGAAACAAAGTATATTGTTATTATATTTATTTTTTGTTCACTAGATGGCGAAACAAACCATGGGGGTGCCATATCTCAACACGTCCGGCAGAATGGATCAAAAGGCATACAGACTTCACACCCCTCAGTCTCCCATCGTTCGTACCTGCCTCTATGACACGGTCGCCATGGATGAACACCCTATCGGCACAAACGCTGTCATCGCAGTCATGTCGTACACCGTTAGCTCTACGATTCTGTTGATTGTTTTTTATACTGTTTTTTTTATAATGTTTCTTTTATTATTATATATAAATTTATATAAATAAATAATTCTAGTTATTGTAAATTATTCTTCAAGGGGTTCGATATGGAGGATGCCATCATCATCAACAAAGCATCGTACGACAGAGGAATGTTTGATGCTTGCATACAAAAAACAGAAGTAATACATACATATATATATATTAATTTATTTAATTTTGTGTTCATTTATTATTGGTATTATTCCTAGATATTTTATTAAAATTAACGCGCTTATAAAAATTTCAGAGGATCAACCTCAGAGAAAAATACGGCCTGGATGCAGAACACTTCAGATTTGGTAGGTTGTCATGACGACACTATCCTTTCACAATTAATGTTATGATTATTAAATAAAAAATTATTACTGAAAAATTATTTATTAATTTCTTTTATAAAAAATTTATTTTGTCCTTTTATGAATTATTGTAATTATATAAATAAAAAATTAATAACGAGACATCTTTTTTTTATTTTCAACCAGCTGCTGATCCCGGAGATAGCTCCTTGGTGGACCACCTCGGACTGAACGGGCTCCCGTACGTCGGGGACGAAATAAAACCCGGCAATCCTTTGTACAGGTGAACGACTTTTTTGATTGGTGCTTATTTCTTTTTATCACAACACTATATCGTTGACGACATCATTACTTACACCTGTTTGATTGATTGTCCAGCGTGCAGGACACGAAAACCAAAGAATACAAGTTGTTCTTGTACAAGGGGGTCGAGGCCGGTCGCATAGAGAGGGTCCTGGTCATAGCCGATGACATAAAAAGATTCGGTCACAGTCTCGTGAAGATTCTCATTAGAATTCCGGTTAGTTTGGGACTCGTTGAACTGATTGTAACACGTAAACTGTTTGTAACATGTAAACTGACAACAAGCTGCAAACTTATGAATATTAAAATTCTTATTAACATAAAATTAACGTCTCATTTATATAAATAATAATCTCACAATTTCCATCAAACAGAGGCGACCGATGATAGGAGATAAGTTCTGCAATCGTCACGGTCAGAAAGGTGTTGCCAGGTGTGTTATTATTATTATTGTTTTTTTTATTGTGCACACCTGAGAATGGTTTATATAATTAAAAAAAATTTACAGTTGCCTCTACCCTCCAGAGGACATGCCGTACACGGAAGACGGGGTCATTCCCGACATCATTTTCAACCCTCACGGTTTTCCTTCCAGAATGACGATAGGCTGGTTTCTCTCTCGATTATTTCCTATATAAAAAAATATCTTTTAATCTATTTATTCCACACTTGTTTAGGGCTTTAGTTGTTTTTATCTATTATTATTATATTGATAAATAGGTCTGAGGCATTTTTTACCTGTGAATATTCAATTGTTATAATGATCATTACTTTCGTACACCTTCTCCAGGTATGATGCTGGAGATAATGGCCGGAAAGAGCGGCTCCCTGCAAGCCGTGTGCCACGACGGATCTCCATTCCTTTACAATAGCGACAACGATGCGATCGATCATTTTGGAAATCTCCTAAAATCAGGTGTGATTGTAATATGAATATTTATTCTTACAAGGGGTGATTTAAATGTAGGTTATATGTGGGTTGACCTGTTTATATATATATATATATATATAGATTGTATATTTCAAATCTTTTTCATTAATTAAATAATAATTAATCATAACTACTCAAATATTAATTCGTCTTAGTAAATTGTTTTAGTTTATTAATAAACACCTTTTCACATTACACAGCCGGCTACAATTATTACGGCAATGACATCATGTACTCCGGGGTGACCGGCGCTCCACTTCAGAGTTACATCTTCATGGGAGTTGTTTATTACCAGAGACTGAGGCACATGGTCCTCGATAAGTGGCAGGTTAGCTCCGATGCACCAGAATGATTTTTTATTGGTTGATCAATGATGGATTTGAGAGAGGGACGATTAATTAACTACAGCGTTTTGATAAGCGTTTGAATCGATTTGTATTTCTAGATTTGTTGTCGTATTTCCAATCCTCTGAAATTATATAATTTGACAATGTATTAATTCAAATATTTTAACGCTCAGGCGAGATCTATCGGGTCGATCGACCGAATTACCCAGCAACCAATTGGTGGGCGCAAAAGGGGAGGCGGAGTCAGATTCGGAGAGATGGAGAGAGACTCCCTCATTGCTCACGGAGCTTCGAGACTTCTTCAGGACAGGCTGGTCAACTGCTCTGACGGAGTAGAGGTTTGTGTCAAAAAGATATGATGATGATTATCGGAAATATTTTGTCTGGTTTCTTGTTAATGTTTTACATAAGAGTTTGTCGAACTTGATTTTTTAGACTTGCTCATTAGATCAATTAGGTCAATTTAGGTCAGAATCATTAGGATTTAGGTCATTGGGTCATAAAGTCATTAGGATTTAAAAGATCATTGGGTCATAGAGTCATTAGGGTTTATATGACCATTGAGTTGTATATTTATTGGGTTTTTAGTGTGCAAAGTACCATGTAATAGTTAATTTCTTCACCACCACAGATTCCCATCTGCTCGAATTGCGGCAGGGCCGACAGCGTTGCTTTCCTTCCGGCCGACGCCGACGAGATTGTCCAAGAGAAGAGCTGGAAGTGTGTCATGTGTCCACGTGGCGAAGACACGAAACCGGTCGTCGTCGTGAAGAGCGTCCACGTCCTGCGATATTTTGTCCACCTGATGGCTGGTCTCAATCTGGCCGTCAAATTTGACGTGGAAGAAGATTAGATTAGATGATTGTGTGTCTGTCTGTTTAATTGATTGAGTGGGTTTTTAAAAGAAAACTGTTTAAGAAGTTTATGAAGCTGAGTAGTCTGTGTGGAATAGTTATTATTATTGTTATCATTATGATGTTATTACTAGTTATTAGAATAAACGATCCTGGTTTTGTGTTTAATTGTCCCGTAATGATGATGAGATGCAGTAAGGAACGTTGGGGACTCTATTCGCCTCATTTATTCTTATATTCTGTTGATCTTTGAGAAAACTCGAAAAAGTTTAGAATTCGGAACAATAATGGGACATTTATTTATGGTTATAGAAGATGTCGTTATATTTTATTGAAGTCCATTATATTCTGAGGGGCGTGTAAAAGCTGCGAAAAGCCACGCACAATTAGAATCAAAAGGGGTCTGCTAAAAGCAACTGCACAATTGGCACCAAAATGGGTCTGCAAAAAGCTACTGTACAATTGGTACAAAAACGGTTCTGCAAAAACTACTGTACAATTGGCACCAAAACGGGTCTGCAAAAAGCCATTGCACAATTAGCACCTAAATGGTTATACAAACAGCGAATGCATAATTGGCACCAACACGGTCTGCGAAAAGCAGCTGCACAATTCGCACCAAAACAGGTTAGTCCATTATATTTTGAGGGGCGTGTAACATGAGCCTGCCAAAAGCCACAAAACGGTTTAATCTATTATATTTTGAGGGGTGTATAACTTCGCTATTAAAAAAAAAATTTTTTTTTTGACTAACTTAATGTTGGGCCGATTCCACACCCCCCCTTTGAGAACCCCAAAAATGAAGTCCGTTTTGCTCTAAGACGCACCGTTTAGGCGCTAGAGTGATTTAAAGTTTTTAATTCTAAAAAATCGAAAACTGAAAAATTGAAAAAAAAACATTTACTCGATAGATGTCACTAGCGAATATGTTTTATGGGTTTTTAAGGGCGTGTCACAAGACACAGCGAAAAGCTACGGCACAATTGGCACCGAAACGTGTTAGTCTATTATATTTGGGGGGCGTGTAACATGAAGCTGGGAAAAGCCACTGCACAATTGGCACCAAAACGGGTTAATCTATTATATTTGAGGGGTGTATGACTTCGCTATTGAAAATTTTTTTTTTGGACTAACTTAATCTTTGGCCGATTCCATACCCCCCCTTTGAGAGCCCCGAAAATGACGTCCGTTTTGCTCTAGGACGCACCGTTTAGGCGCTACAGCGATTTAAAGTTTTTATTCTAAAAAATTGAAAACTGAAAAATTAAAAAAAACCATTTATTCGATAGATGTCACTAGCGAATATGTTTTATAGGTTTTAAAGGCGTGTCACAAGACGCTGCGAAAAGCCACTGCACAATTGGCATCAACACGGTCTGCGAAAAGCAGCTGCACAATTGGCACCAAAATGGCTTGGTCCATTATATATTGAGGGGCGTGTAACATGAGCCTGCCAAAAGCCACAAAACGGTTTAATCTATTATATTTTGAGGGGTGTATAACTTCGCTATTAAAAAAAAAATTTTTTTTTGACTTACTTAATGTTGGGCCGATTCCATACCCCCCCTTTGAGAGCCCCGAAAATGACGTCCGTTTTGCTCTAAGACGCACCGTTTAGGCGCTAGAGCGATTTAAAGTTTTTAATTCTAAAAAATCGAAAACTGAAAAATTGAAAAAAAAACATTTACTCGATAGATGTCACTAGCGAATATGTTTTATGAGTTTTTAAGGGCGTGTCACAAGACGCTGCGAAAAGCCACTGCACAATTGGCACCGAAACGTGTTAGTCTATTATATTTGGGGGGCGTGTAACATGAAGCTGGGAAAAGCCACTGCACAATTGGCACCAAAACGGGTTAATCTATTATATTTGAGGGGTTTATGACTTCGCTATTGAAAAATATTTTTTTTGGACTAACTTAATTCTGGGCCGATTCCATACCCCCCCTTTGAGAGCCCCGAAAATGACGTCCGTTTTGCTCTATGACGCACCGTTTAGGCGCTACAGCGATTTAAAGTTTTTAATCTAAAAAATTGAAAGCTGAAAAATTAAAAAAAAACATTTATTCGATAGATGGTCCCTACATCTAAATAAAGTGACACCTAGTGAACATGCCTAAAGACGGGTAAGTCCTATTAAGATTTGTCTGTTATATTTTGAGGGGCGTATGACATGCAGCTGCGAAAAGCTATGTAGAAGTTTTCAAGAATTATTTTGCACCAAAACGGGTTTTTAGTCACGTGGTGCATCGGCGCGGAGATGAGTTTGCATATTTTGTTACTATGGCAACCTTAATATTAATAAACAAAACATTTCTTCACCAAAACAAAATGTAAACAGGTGAACAATTAATTATCCTGACTTTTCTTCTAGCTGAGCAATGACTAAAGTTTTCAAGAATTATTTTGTTTTTTTTTTGGGCACAGTCTTGCTTCCAAAGACGGATGAAGTTCAAAAACGAATTTGAAAACCGTTCGTGTTTCAGTTGTATATTAATTTAGCACAAAACACTTCTTTAATATAAATAAGATCTAAAAAATGCTCTATTGATTTGTTTAAAAACCTGCTTATCTCAGCACTACCGAGTTACGATGTTGCATCGGCGACCATCGGTGTTTCACGACCGCAAATCTATCTGAGGCGACCCGTAGAGAAAGTCATCGACGATCCACCCCACAACCCCTACTCGACAAACCCCAGTAATCTGGTTAATCCGGCCACCGACGGCGAGGTGAAGAGAACGGACACGATCGGAAATATCAACTCGTCGTCAAACAGGCAGAATCGCTCTTATGCCGAGAGACCTGACCCAGTTCCAGGCGAGATTTGTGTATCAAGTGTTGTTAACACACTCTTTAAATCCACTAATAATTTCCGATAGGAACAAACAACGCTTTTCGTTTTAATTATAATTATTCATTTAAATCATAAAATCACCACATCTTCAATGCAAACGAGACTAGGTTTATATAGGGCCAGGGGTCTCATTCCACCAAAACCAATGGGAGGAACAAGACGTTCAAAGGGTCCACACGTTCCAAAATGTTTACTCGTCATGCTAAACTATTTTCCTGAAATAGATGATGGATTTATGCATTTCACTAATATAAAAATACTTTTTTTTGATATTCTTGCCCTTAAATGAGTTTTTATTTGTTTTCCAGGTCGTGTCTACGCTGGAAAGAAGCACCACGTTATGGGGCAATGCATCCTCGGCATTGCCCCAAGAATAGGAGAAGCAATCTGCAGATATTCTAGTGATTGGTAGTTTACTTGGAATATAACTCAGCCATTTTTATGACTGGTGCTGAATAGCTTTTCAAATTTCGGATAATACCGACAAATTATAAAAAAAAACCTTATATAATCAGTTGGCAGCGTTTGCAAAACCAAATTTAAATGACCGAATTCATGGTCTAATATTTAAAAAGACCTGTTTAAATATTTACCCATCTCTATATTTCCTTTTTCCATTAAGATCAAAACAAAGCCAGAAGCAGACCTTCAAACTTGAGTCACTTAATCCGTGATTGGTAAACAAAAAGAGAATAATAATAATTAAATAATAAGTCAGCCATATCAATTTTTCTTTAGAAGTTTTACACTCGAAATCCAAATAACTGAACGACGGTTCTAAAAAAAGATTGTTACAATCTAGAATCTATAAATAAAGATCTGGTTGACGTGCCAACCGTGTGATACTTCACTCGCTCATTATGAAATATAAACATGTATTATGCTAATACTGATAACAAACGTTTCGAAGGCATTCAAGAAACATGGTAGAAGAAGAGATAAAAAAACGAATCAAGTCTTACAACAATGGCTTCGAAAAATCAAAGCCAGAAATAAAACCTGTTTCATACACAGAGAGACAAAACTAATATGGACAATGAATGATAAAAAAACAACAAATACAGTTCACAAAATTATCACAATTATGAACATGAGGCAAACCTTCCTTACTAGACTCATCGCTTCTAACGAATAAAACTTGACGTATTTTTGATTAGATATTTAAAAAATTATTTCAACCGCACGGCCTCCCGTTGGTCTCCGGCTCGCCTTCTTCATCTCGTAATCGACCAATCGTAGCCGTCGCAGGTAAAAGCGTGTCGCCTCTTTCGCGGCTTACATTCGAGTTGACTAAAATCGAAGGAATGCCACTGCCAGTAGCGCTGACACTTCTGCCAAACTGTTTTGAGTTATCGCCGCTTCTTTCGATCTCGTCACTGCGACTGGCCGAGAGATCTTCGCTGAAACTGAACTTTACTGTTTTTCTTTGCCTCCTGTCTTTACCACTAGAGCTCTCTTTGCCACCATTACTGGTGAAGCAGGCAGCAGCTGGCTCTCGCGAATGTTCAGCTGCAGTAGCAGCTAAAAAGCTATTTGTGTCGTTGTCAGTGACGGCGGTGGCTGTATCTACTAAATTATAAGCAGTTTTAGATAAATCAGCTCCGTCGTTGGAGATATTAGGCAATATTTCTTGTTTTAAATCATCAGCATCCCTGCAGGCTTCTGAATAATCAAATGCTTTAGTATCCTTTATCACATCTACATGACCTTTTCTAGGTGACCACCTCGGTTTCATGGATGAGATGAAAGCCGTCGCTGATTTCCTGCTGCTCTTCTTCGGCAGAAAGAAACAGGTTTCGTCAAGAGAGTCCTGCACCATGAAACGATCGCCCGGGGCACACTGCGAAGTTGGTTTCGGAGCCCCATCTCTGAAATCCTGGTTTCGACACTTGCCGCAGTGGGTTACTATGTACTTGTCTCTCTTCTCGGGCACGAAGAAAGCATTCGGGTTGTCGAAAGCTGCCCCAGCACAGTTTCTACCCTCTCCGAGAATTTTGAAAAGGATCGGCGGACCGGTTCCGAATCTCTGGAGGACCAGTAAAGAGATGATGACGATTATCATAGCGACGTCTTTTAGGGCCCAGACGTAGAATGACACGGGGGACGTTTTATACACGTTGTATGGATCGAAACTTAACAAACTGGAAGCTGGCGGCGTTTGGACTTCGACCCCGTGCGTCTGATCCAGGGAGGAAAGAGTGTCCGTTGAGATATTAGAAGAATTGTGGAATAAAACATTCAACACGGCAGATGTATTCGTAATAGCACCAGAATAAATAAAATTAGAAGACACTGAACTTTTCTCATGCTGGTAACTATTATTATTATCCCAATCAGAGCTGGAGGCTAGCATTTGAAATCTGGCCACAAGTTGAGGTATTTCTACAAAAGCCACTCCAGTAGCTCCGATAACACACTTGTAGATAACGTCAAACCTGGCGCCGGCAGCCGGCCTGTCCTCCTTGCACGTCATCGGACTGAGGTAGCTGCACAGGGTCACGAGGGCGTAGCTGTTAGCCAAAATGCTGGCCACACACACGGTGACCTGAGTGGTGACGGCGAAGTGGACTTTCGAATAGCCGAACAAGAGAGTCGTTTCGACGGTGGTGATGCATTCCAGCGCGGTCACCAACCAGTAGCCGAAAGCCAACAAGGAAGTCGTGTAGTCCATCTTTCTGCTCCTCCGACCCATCAGTACGGCCAGGATGCAGGGCATGACGATGGATGCTTGAATGCCCGACAGGAATCCTCTCTGGAAAGATTAACTGTAATGATTTATTTTGGCTTTTTTAGTAAACTTTATCTAGTCCGTTCTTCCGTTGGTGCGCCGCCATTGCAAAAAATTTCGTCGTTTGAATTTTAAAAGCCAAAAAACATTCATGAATATTAATTTTAAATACTTAAATAAGTGTGGTGAACAAAAAAAAACAATTCATCACTTTTTCCAGCCAAAATATTGGCTTCCTGTCAAATGGCACATCTTGATTCTTCAGAAGAATCTCCAAATCCGATGAAGATTTATTTCCAAGACACTTCAGGGTCTCGTTCCAAGACTTCACTTCCTCGCCAAGACATTCCATTTCGTGAATAAGAGGTGACAGCCTGTTCAGCAAAAGAACTGGTACGACGGCCATACAGGCGAGGACTGGATCGCACAAGACATAAGCAACTCTGGAAATATTTTTTACTTAGCTGTCTTAAAAAAACAAACAAAAAAATCGCTTGCATTTATTTTTTTAGCGAAAAACCAAAATTAGATCAAATAAACAATAAAAAAAGTCCTAAAATTATGAATATTTTTATAAAATTAATTTTTTAAAAAATCTCAGATTCTACAAACAAAACTAGATAACTAGTGAAACTATAGTTATAGTCTTAGTTAGTCTGTCTAACAGTAGTCTAACCTCAATAGGCTGGCACCTCTTCTTCCAGCTGTTGTGCTGTATAAAGAAGTGACAAATGGTAGCACCAAAATACACATGCTTCCAAAAATGTAGAAGGCAACATGATCGGTGATGATGTAAAACTGAGAGACGAGTGTCAGCATTATAGACCAGACGAACATGTGCCAAAGGCAGCGAAACTTTGCGTCTGAACTTGTTAACATTTTGTAAAAACGTCGAGCCGATAAAAGTGGAAAAAAGTGATAAAACAAAAATATTTATGCTGCACGAAAATCAACCGATAGCTGTCAAATCCTAACTAACGATGTGGAATGGACCAAACACCAAACAATTATTACAAACCACACCTGCACCGACCAAAAATGACGGACACGGTAAATAAAAAACAACTTCCTAATTAACAATTTTCGTCATTGAAATAGAAAGTAAACTTAATGATTACTCATGATTAAGCACACTTTTTTGAGCCACTAACTAGTTACTAGTTGTAATGTAGTGTTTTCATTTAATTTATAGGCCTGCTGACCAACGCTGTGCGTGTTGACTTAGAAAGGTCAAATAGAAAAACATCCCAAAGGTGTTTAAAGTTATTGGATTTATTATTACAATTCTTATATATATTATAAAAACGGTAAAAAACGATTGTTACTGCAATATCTGAAATTTTGTGCTCATCACACACCATACGAGAAGCCAGGAGAGCATATGGATACATTATGGATACATTAAAATCAACATACAAATTGGCATATCTATAATAAGCTATGAACTAAAATTTAGACTTGAATGTCTATATTGTAAAACAAACTGAATTGAATATATATATGGCTCCTCAGACAAGTTGTATTAGGACTTATTATAAATGACGTTTGCACAATTATAACGCAAAATTCTGGCGACCATATATTTTTTTCAAAACAAAAATAATTCAAAAGTGCATTTTTTTAAATGCTTAGTTCCACTTAGTGAATTAATTACATGGTTTAAATTAATGCAATACGTAGGTAATTAACAAGCGATCAGGTTACGTTCGCTTAAATTCCTCCTTATATTTTTTGCAGTCACCTGTTAGCAGAATAAAATATTTTAACAACTATTTGTAAAACACATTTATATTCATGTTTAATTATTTGCTTGTTTTTATTTTGTTTTATTTATCTCAGTTCATTTTTAGCTTTAAAATAAATGTTTCTCATGTGTCGTGTATTTTTTTTATTGGATCTACAAGTAATCTATTCATTCTAATGATTTGAATTTAATTTTGTATTGATAAATATCAGTAGTTTTAATATTTGGTATTTGCGCTAAAGCCGTATAGAAGCAATTATGAAGCACGACTGAAAGAAAGCTAGGGTTTTGTTTTGTTTCTGTTGTTTATTAATTTAAATATTTATTTATTTTTTGGTAGGTTTTGTGAATGTGGAAGCTGACAGTTTTTAGTTAGTTGTAATTTATGATTGCACAATAATTTAAAATACAAATGAAAATTGTATTTTTATAAGACTGCATTTGGCTCACCATAATATGAAATAATATAAAATATAAGTTGGCATAAACTAAACTACTAAACTTTGACGAAATAAAATCTATCATTTATCTATGAAAATAAGCCAGGCAATTCAGCCATTTTTATTGCCAACTTGCCTGCAAGGATTTTAAAATAAGAAAGTTAATTTATTTGTAATGTAATATATAATTAACTTGTGCAAATAATTCCATTGAAATTCAGCATGGAAAACAGACCCTTCTACCCGAGAGGACGTGCCAGAGGAAATGCTACTCAGCCTCATGACAGAACTGTCCATAATAATAGGAGGGGTCAGTCAACTGGCATGAGCAACAATCAGAACAACAACAACATCGGCATCGACGAACCTCCTCGAAACAGGATTGATCTTAGCAGTAGAAGAGCTGCTATGCCTGCCAACCCACCTGAGACTCAAAGATCTGGGTCCACTCTCGACCATCTCGGTGCTACGTCTTCCTCTGGAGCTAATTACAACAACTCCAATAACAGGAAGCCCATTCCCAACAGCAATCCTTCATTTTGGGGTTCAAGAGGTCGTGGAAGCAACTCTTATCACTCCGGCGCTCTTGCTAGTCGCAATGTAAATCAAACGCCACAAGGAGAAACCGAAAAAGCAGGCGAGAAGATTTTCCAGGCTGCAGCAGCCGCACATAAAGAAATGGCCGAGCGTCATCTTCGGGCCACGGAAGAAATATTTTCGGACGACGATGAAGATGACGAAGATGAGAGCGAAGATTTGATAAGCAAACAAAGCACTATCATGTCCAGCATTTTGTCTGGTCTCGGGGGCTCATCGTCGGTGCCCTCAGAAACCCTGAGTAGGGAAGACCTCGGAAGGACAGCGACCTACATTGACGATGCCATGAGAACCAGGGCCAACATCTGTCTCATATGTCTCGAGACGGTCAAAAAGGAGAACGCTGTATGTATTTCCGTAAATCATTTTTTACTTTTAAATATTTTAGGATTAATTTTAATAATAAGAAATACTTTATAAAGGAATTTTTGCAAGCCATCCGTTTTTATTCTGGTCTGTTTATTTATATCTGTGAGCAAATTAATAGCTTTCTTACGTTTGTCGTTTCAGATTTGGAACTGCAATGGATGTTTTGCCATGTTTCACCTACAGTGCATACAGCAGTGGATAAGGGATGGAACTCAGCAGAAATCCCTGCTTTCTAGGGAACTTTTTCCCAACCAAGAACAACCCTGGTTCTGGTTGGTATTTTTAATTAATTAATAAATTAATTAATAAGCAATTAATTACATTTAAAATATTTTTCATTGAATAAATAAATTATGATAGAGTCAAACAAAATTGTGCGGGTATTCATCAACTTCATTCTCGTTTATTCAGCCCCAAGTGTCGGCACAGCTATCAGCAGTCGGACTTTCCCAAAAACTATCTGTGCTTCTGTAAGAAGACGAGGGACCCTCCCTCTGACCACTGGATCCTGCCGCACTCCTGCGGGGAAAAGTGCGGCAAGCCCTTGTCGTTTTCGTGCAGTCACGTTTGTCTCCTTCTCTGTCATCCAGGTCAGTGAAGTTCTCGAATGTTCAGTTGTTGTTGGTGCCATCCTCGTTTATCGACGATGATTCTCTAATTGTCAGTATCGTTATCGTCATTGCCTTCCAATTAGTTATTATTTATATTAGAAAACATTTTTGTTTTTTGTGTATGTTTATTTCTTAAATATTTTTTCAAAGGACCCTGTCCCCCGTGTCCAATGACAGTCAAGACCAAGTGCTTTTGCGGTAGAGCGTCGGAGCAGATCAGGCGCTGCGGGCTGTCCAAGTGGTCGTGCGGAAGTCGCTGCGATAGGCCGCTCAAGTGTGGTCACCACAAATGCCCCGCCCCCTGCCACGAAGGTGAGATGATGTGAAGTGGGTGTGAAGTAGTTTGTTTGCTGTGCTTGCTTTCTGTGAAGTTATGTGAAGTTTATAAAAAAAAAACTATCATTTATTTTAGGTCTGTGCGGAGAATGTCCTGAAAAAAGTGAGCAGTACTGCCTGTGCCGGAAGAAAAGAAGCGTCGTTCCGTGTTCGAGTCTCACCTGGAGATGCGACGAGGTAGTGGTTATGATAATGATAGCCTCGTTTGTTGAATTAGAGCAGATGTGAAGGTGGCGTGTTCGAGTAAAAAATCGACTCAATTTGACTTTCAGGTGTGCGACAAGAGCCTGTCTTGCGGCCATCACAAGTGCCAGGTGGAATGCCACTCCGGTCAGTGCCCCCCATGTCCGAAGAGCGGACGGAGGACGTGTCCTTGTGGAAAGACAAGTGAGTGAACCTGAGATCTATGGTAGATCATGGTGTGGATGCACCTGACTATTGTATGATGGTGCTATATATAAAGTTAATTCACCTTCTCTAGTTTGTTTTTTACAACTGGCACATCTCTATTTTCGCCATTTTCAATTGCGACAGAGGTGGAACTGCCGTGCACCGAGGAAGTGCCGACGTGCCTGGAGACGTGCGGCAAGCAGCTCGACTGCGGCAAGCACAGCTGCACAGACAGGTGTCATCAAGGACCGTGCGGAGTTGTGAGTTTTTGTGTGGATGTTTCGGTTTGGGACCGGACCGGGTTAGGGTTAGGGTTACTTATTTTTAAAACACACTGGTCTGGAAAGTTACTACATTCGTGTCTTTTGTCTTTTCCCCTCCGGCCCAGTGCCGAGAGATGACGAAGAAGAAGTGCCAGTGCGGCAAGAGAGAGAAGGAGGTTCAGTGCTGCAAGGAGTTCGCGTGCGAGACGAAATGTTTGAATTACCGGAACTGCGGCGTCCATCAGTGCAAACGCAAGGTGGTTTTTTTAGTGATTGGTTCAAGAGTTGACTCATTAGTATTCATAAAAACATAATTTTCATTAAATCGACCCCGTTTTTATTTCTTTGTTAAAAGTGTTGCGACAACAACTGTCTTCCGTGTACGACAATCTGCAACAAGCTGCTCACTTGTCGTCAGCACAGGTGTGTCAATACCTGCCATACAGGTGAGCACGTTTTAAACGGATCTAGTGAACGTGAACACGATTAAATGAGGATGTCAGTTATGACACGAAGATGGTGATGATGATGATGATGATGGTGGTGATGATGATGATAGTGATGATGATGATAGTGACAGTGGCAAACCATTTGCTGTCTTCTTGCACAGGACCCTGCTACCCGTGTACGGCTCAGGCGACCCTCAAGTGCAACTGCGGCAAGACCGTCCGGACGGTGCCCTGCGGGGCGGAGAAGAAGACGAGGCCGCCCAGGTGTGCCTATCCGTGCTTGTGAGTATTTTTTCATCATCATCATCATCAGCTGCTGTTCAAGCTTATGTTATAATGTATCACATGATTTTGTATCACATCATATAGTTTTTGATTATATTTAGTATTTGATTATATTTAATATTTGATTGTATTTAATATTTGATTATATTTAATATTTGATTCTCTTTAATATTTGATTGTATTTAATATTTGATTATTTAATAATCTCTTATTTATGTTTCCAGAATTCCACCCAGCTGCCACCACTCCAATCGGACTCCTCACCCTTGCCACTTCGGCGATTGTCCGCCCTGTAAACAACAGTGCAGCAAGCAGTTCGTTAGCTGCTCGCACAGCTGCAAGGCCTCCTGCCATTCCTCGGTTCGGGTCAAGGTCAGAGACAACCAGCCAAGGGTCGGGCCTTGGGAGGTCAACAGAGAGGTCGTTCAAGTCGTGTCACAAGCGTGTCCCCCGTGTCCCCAGCCTGTCCCTGTCACCTGCTTTGGAAAACACGAGGTGGTGTTTTGTTTATTTAATTAGGTCATGTCTGATTGGTTGAATAATCTAATGAGACAGTGTCATTGATTAATTATTCATTAGGGTAACCTGGTTTATAAATTTATAACGTGATTTATATTAAAATTTTTTTAAATAGTATCGTTTTATATTTTCATATTATAAATTAAAAAAAGCTTTCTCGATGATTTATTCATTTCGTTTCTCCTCCTTCTTGTAGACCGCGAAGGTGCGATGTTGCGATGCAAAACCGTTCTCCTGCTTCAGATCTTGCGGAAGAACCCTGCCCTGCTCGAACCATGCCTGTCAGTTGCCGTGCCACGTCGTCGAGGGAGCTGCTGGAGACGGTAGTCCAAATAAGGTCGGTGCGGTTGTTACGGTAACGGACGCGTCGAGAGTGATGGATCACGATCATGATTGAGCTACTGCGTGGATATTGGATGTTATCATTAAACTTTTGTTGTGGCATTTGTGATGATGATGACGATTATGAAAACTACAGCAATTATATTATTTTCGGTGCTCGCTTGATATACTTATCTTTTCACTTTCCACAGGCCGGCACCAACTGCCAATCGTGCGAAGAGCCGTGCAGCAAGCCCCGCCCACCGGGCTGCAACCACCTCTGCCTGTTGCCTTGCCATCCGGACGATTGCCCCCCGTGTTCTCAGATGATTCGCATGAGGTGCCACTGCCAGATGGTGGTCAGACACATCTCCTGCCGGGATTGGTGCCAAGCCGACAAGGAAGACACTGCAGTTCAACTTCAGAGAACCGACTGCAGCAACGATAGGAAGCTCTCGAAGGATAAGCTCCAGTCTTGCTCGTGCCCTTGCCCTAAATTTGTAAGCGGATCTGCCCGATGTTTAAATAGCATTATTAATATTATTTAAATGTTTTAATCATAATCATCACTATTTATTTTTAAAACGTCCCTAATTTGTGCCAAGTTTGGATATTTTCTCTGTATCGGGTCCCTCCACGAGTATTAAATTGTAATTAGTTATTCTCATCCTCTCTCTTGCACAAACAGCTGCCTTGCTCACACCAGTGTAAGCAGCTGTGCCACCCGGGCGATTGTCCTCCCTCGCCCGACTGTGAAGTGAAGGTCAAAGTTCGCTGCTCGTGCGGTCGACGGAGAGAAGAGTTGGAGTGTCAGCTGGTTCAGAAGAAAGGAGCAGCTAAGTTGGAGTGCAACAAAGCTTGTGAACTCGAGAAAGAAAATGCCAGAAAAGTTAGTAGTGCTCTGTTTTTTTCGTTTGAATGCTCACACGTGTGTGTTTGATCAATCAGGATTCAAACTTTCATGTTCTAACTTCAAGGACTAACAGATCAACCATTTCGACAGTTGTCTGATTTGCATTTATCGTAGTCTTATAATTTTTACTTTTAATTTTTAATAGGAAAAAGAGGCTGAAGATAAAATCAGAGCGGAGCAGGAAGCTCTCAAAAAGAAGGAAGAACTTGAAGAGTTTGAGAAGAGAACGAAACAGAAGAAGAAAAAGCAGAGACGAAGAAACACTGATGATGATGATGATGATGACCTTTCGTTCTTTAAAAGACATCAGATGTCGACGATAATGTCGGTTTTCGTTCTGCTCTTTGCAGTGTTCTTCTACAAGCTGGTTCTTCAGTAATGCCACAGAGAACAAGAGAGAGAGAGATCGTTCCTTGTGCTGTCAGAACGACAGATATGAGCTTTTTTCGTGTTTTTAATCAACCTAGGAAATTGTAAATCCGTTATGTTCCGTACGCATGTTTGTTCGGGTTGCCAGTTTGTCTGGTCAATTCTGCTTGTTTGATTTCAAGTCTTTAGATTGTAATAATCTTCATGGTGAAAAGAAGTTAACCATTGTTATTGCTGGTTTAATATTATCAATATTTGTATTATTATTATTATCATCGATTTTTTTCCTGTCTTATGCGATGTGCACATATGTTGTCTTCGAACTTCAGTTCACATTTACTCAATTTATTTAGACCTGTATTATGCAACTGTTTATGTTTCATTTATATATATATATATATGATGAGTTGTGATTATAATGGTGATGATGATGGTGGTGGAAATCCCTGATTTATTTTCGTTTTTTAATTATTTTCTGATTATTTTTGTTTTAAAATGTGTTTATTTTTGAAGAAAGGTTTGGTTAGGAGATGTAACTTATTTGTGCAGTTATGTTATTAATAAAAATACAAGTTGATGTTCTAAAATAAAGTTCTCTATCGGAATCTTTTTCATACATTGATCTCATTCTCTTTCTTTCTCTCTCTCTCTCTCTCTCTCTCTCTCTCTTTCTCTCTTTATCTTTTTATCTACTTCTTTCTTTTTGAGGAAAGTGAAGACTGGACCTAAACTATACCTACTTAATTTATAGTCTATTTTTTGTGAAAACGTGTTTGCAGTATTTTAACAGTTGTCGATACATTTAGGATATCGTAGTACTACTACTATTTGAATTCAATAAATTTTTAATGATTTAAAATATTAAATAGTCATAAAATTAATTATCTTTGTTGAAAATAAATATCGCTTATCTGCGATCGGCGCATGACGTCAGAGCGCGAGATTTAAATGTGATCGATAACAACAAACAGCTTCGATTTAACAATAAACAAAAAAAAACATGAAAAAATAATTCAGTAAATAAATTAAAAAATTATAATTAGAAACTTGAAAAAAAATCGTAAAACCACGCTTTGATTCGTTCTAAATAAGTCGGCATTTATCTGATAGAATTGATTTGTTGTCGACTTCTGCCGAGAATTCTAGAACGAATTCAACTAACATTGCTTAAAAAAACAACACAGGATTACAAATATTTAAAAACTCAAAATTAAAAATATAAAACTTTTTGAAAAAAAAAACCGTTTAAAAAAAACACAACGGAAGTTGTGAAATAGTATGAATAAATTTTAATAAAAAAAATTTATTATGCTAACAGAAGAGGAATGTCCGACCTAGAATTTCAGAATTCCTCGAATAAACTTTCCACTTTCACTTTCTTTTCCATTTCATCTTTCCCGTCTTCTCCATGGATCCGGAAAGCTGCCTTGCCAAAAGACTTAACTCCTGGACTTGCTTCAGGCCGTGGAACTATTTTATGACCGTATGTTTATTGTGGTCAATATATATATATATATATATATATATATATATATATATATATATATATATATATATATATATATATATATATATATATATATATATATATATATATATATATATATATATATATATATATATATATATATATATATATATATATATATATATTGCGAATAAACTGTGGAATCAATTTATCTTTGAGACACGCTCTAAGAAACACAACTCGCCATTTAGCAGAAACAACTTTTCGAGCCAAATTCTCGACCTTTCGGCACAAAACTCTCTGTTCGAGACTACAATTAGCCAAAAACTTATATATATATATATATATATATATATTGCTGTTTTTTTGCGATGCCTTAAAGGCTTCGAGATGTCCAATAAAAAAAGAGTTGCTTACACTGTTCATTTACTACTACTCAGTGCTCGGGCTATAATGGAGTGCCCCCCCAACCCCCCAACAATTATTGAGACCCTTCACTGTATTGCTAGTCTGTCGTACCACATTTTTTTCTTATGTTTATAAAGATGACAGAATTTTTCAATTAACTAAAAGATTAAAAAAACTCGTTCGGCTTCTTATTTCTCAGAAGACTTCTCAGCCAGCTGACAAACCGACTGTTCCGAGTCAGCAAGAAGCTTCGTCTCAAAAGCTCAGTACAGCCTGTTCTTCATCTCCTGGTGGCACGCCGAAAGATTGTCCAATGGAAAGAGAAGACCTCGGTAACTCTCCTTTGACTAATTTGTTATTAAATTCATAGATTGCGTAATTAAAATTAAAACGTGGAAATTTAACTTTTAATCGTAACTTGATAGTCAAGCTATTGAACGCCACGGAAATAGCACTATATAAATTACTGCGATTGATTGTCATTCTCACGTCGTGGCTCAACTGCCTGAATAAATAATAAGCAATTAAACTTTTACAGGTCGCAACACCTGGTCACTGCTCCATACGATGGCAGCCTACCTTCCGGACACACCAACCCCCGAGGACAGAAGGGACATAAGACACTTCATGTCTACTCTGGGGAAGTTCTATCCGTGCGACGTCTGCGCCAATGAGCTGGCCACTCAGTAAAATTTTATATTAGTTTCTGATGTATTCTGATTGGTGTCTGAATTGAATCTGCTTTCTCCCCCCTCATGTGGCAATTATAAGAACTGAACCTGAACTGTAGTTTTGACGGAATTATACTCAATTGCGTCACAAGTTTTGGTGTCACCAAATGTGATAACTAATGGGGTCACCACTTCAAGTTAATATGCTGCACCTCTTCTCTATAAACAAAATTGATGACTGACATATTACATTTTTTCTCATAAAGAAAGCTGATGACCGGGTGTCATCCCATATAGTGGTTTCACCCAATGTGGTCCGCACCTCTTGCACCTCCTAGTAATGCCACTGATTATACTACTTAAACTTTACTCTCAACGAAAAGATATTGAAACAATGATTATTTGTTTTTTGTTATTTATTTTGAGTTGTTTTTTTTATTTTTTCATTTTTTTATTCCATCCAGTCTCAAAATTAATCCACCGGACGTGCGAACTAGAAAGGATTTCTGCCAGTGGATGTGCAACCTGCATAATAGCGTCAACGAGCGACTGGGCAAGCCACTTTTCGACTGCGCCGAAGTCGATCAGAGGTGGAAAGACGGCTGGAAGGACGGAAGATGCGATTGATTTGATTAATTATATTATTGGACTTCCGGAGGAATTGGAAATGTGAACAGCTAAATAAGTTCACACCGCAGATGGGTCAAATCGGGTTTTTAATATTATGAGAGTTGATCGACGCTTAGGATTAGCTTTTACAGTCCGAAGATTTTCTTTTTCTGTGATAAGATCAAGAATTTGTAGAAACATGGCTTTTCAAGACTACCAATTATCTGTTTATAACAAATGCTTTATATACATTTTCTCATATTATACAGTTTAAAATAAAAAAAGAGTCTTTTAAAAAATTATAAAAAGATTTTTCAGTAAACGCTTATGAAAACTGTCATTTGGTCATTTCATAGCTCTTACTCTTTTACATTGAACTACAAAATGCCCTCCAAAATTAATTAAGCTAGCTCATCTTGTAACTATGAAATCTACTTAAATGAAACATGATCATCACATCATACGCAGCTGATAGAGCAGAATGCAATATTTAAAATACAAAATGACTTCTCATGCGTATAAAGCTTTTGTAAAAATTAGCTCCGAGATGAATGTCTCCATCGCTATTTGTTGATGGCTCCCCCGTAAAATAGCGCCACTCCAACAACGGAGCCAACGACGGCGCTAATGACGGCTAGCACCAAGCCAGCTAGTAGCGTCTGCGCAATGGTAAGTCTACGGTTGCAACAAACGAAATAGTTCGGACCACCGCAAAAGCTTTCTTCGTCCTCAGTCAATCTTCTGTCGTCAGCAGCTGACTCTTGGGCTCGTTCAGCTGATTCGGCAATGGCAGCTGAAGAACTTGAAATCGTCCACTGGAACCCAGCTGTGCCTCTGCTCAAGCTGAGTTTGTCTTTGCTGTTGAGCGGAGGCGGCAAGTTGGTATTCAGTCTGGTAGCTGACATCCATAAAGTACTGTCAATTTCTGAGCAGCTGAGTGGTCTTTCGTCTACGAGTTCGTTCGTTGAATCCTATGCGGTTGGTGTAATCATTAACGGTTTGTTTTTTTATGATGAAGTTTTCAAAACAACGATTATTATTTATGTATGGTTATCATTATCAGAAATTTACACACAAATATTCATAGTTTAGTGAACGTAGTATACGGTAGTAGTGTTACATACTGTGTCTACCTAATGGGATATCAAAATAACGATAAAATAATAACACCACTCTCTATATATAAGAAAAACTGATAATTGGTTATTATCAACAAACCTTTTCATCGCTGAGATGAGTTTTTGGAATAGCTTTAGATGGAAGCCCACCTTCCCACTGATTTGGAAGCGTAGGTCCTTTAACACTATCAGAGCCTTCTAAATTGGTATTGATAGACGACTCCATCCAACTTGAATTCCAGTATTTATTATATCTAGATTGATGATTTAGTATCTCCAAAGGGTTTTATTTCAACTCAATGAAAAAGGTTTCTGAACGATATTTCATTTAGGCAAATGATTAACGCTTGAACTTAAAAATATTTAATAGTACCGCGGTCCTATAGAGATTAAGACTGAGTTTGATCTTTATTTAGTTTTTGAACATTCCGTCATTTCATTCTAATAGTAAATAAATAAATAAATTTAAAAAAACTATATTATTGATAAATATATCAAGCAGCGCAATGAAGTTTCATGGAGCTTCATTGCTGGGCGGCAACTAACGTAGCTCTTCCGCTAGTTGATAGCTATGAATAGGTAGACCACACCACAGTATAATGTACCTAAGTACCTATTCGATAGCTGCTAATTCTCTTTCATTCTTTTCTTGACTACTGATATTTACCCATAGTCAGCTGTTTTAACCGCCTTCTTTATTGGTTTTTAAATGTTGACTATATATATATATACTCTATAGCAGGACGCTGGGAGAGGTGGTTCCGAATTGAACGATAAACTTTTCAAAGAGACTCCTTGCGATTGATAAATATTTTTTGCATAGTTTTATTTTTTATTTGTATGCATTGAAAAACGCTTTAAAAAATGCAATTTATAGAAAAAAAATCAGTAGAAAAATCTTCTATGAAATTCAGAGTTGAATCGCATAGTACCTATTATATCGATGATCATGAGCCACGACTAAAAGCAGACTGTCACAGAGTCACTAACTGCAGACTGTCACAGTCACTAACTGCAGACTGTCACAGTCACTAACTGCAGACTGTCACAGTCACTAACTGCATACTGTCACAGTCACTAACTGCAGACTGTCACAGTCACTAACTGCAGACTGTCACAGTCACTAACTGCAGACTGTCACAGTCACTAACTGCAGACTGCAGCCGATGTTTTGAAAATAATCAGATGCAGGAAATAAAATATTTCATTCCATGCTGTATAATCATATTTAACTTTTGACTCAGTAGCTTAGCGTGGGTTTGTACCACCAGCCACCTGAGGCGTAAGCCAAATGAGCCGCCCCCTTATGTCAGGAGCGTCATTTCAGCAATTCCTTGGGGGGGGGGGGGGGAGGGAGCCAAACTTTAAAAAAAAACTCTTCTATACAAATTTTCTAAAACTCTATACACTTTTGTCTCCAATAACAGCTGATGACCGGGGAGGGGGTAGTCGAAAATATATTTTCCAAAAATTTTCTAAAACTTACTCCTTATTTATTTTATATGCAACAATTTTTTTTTCTCGAAAATTTTCCACCCCTTAAAAAGTGCCGCTACGCCACTGTTTTGACACAAAGTGAGCTTTAAAGTGAGCTTTTAAAAATTGAATTTTTGCGAAACGTACTAAATGAAATGAAGATTTTCTTTTAGAGCGTGTTACCGAAAAGTACAATAACCACCACCACCACCATCATCATCATAACCCATCACCACTACTACCATCATCATTACAAAACGGTGATTTCAATACTGGAAGATATTTTAATTTCATGAAAATCGTTTATATTTCATCACAAAAGGTAATTTAGTTCATCAGCACCTATAAATAAGTACTTGAGCAATTTTTATTGGGTAGTCTTATTTGTGTCTGTTGTAGTCGCTAGATATGAAAGTGTATCGGTTGATAAGCTGATCGCTGAGCTGCTGCGGTATGCGACTGAACTTGTAGCTGACGCTGTGCTGCTGGTATTGGTTGGCGTTGGACCGGCAGTGGTTTTGACGGAGTTTGAAGTTGAAGTTGGACTTTGGCTAGTTCCGCTTTCGGATGTTATGGATATAGAACTGACGGTGACAGTTGTTAGGCTGCTTACGGTGGCAGCGGAGGAGTCTGATGGATGTTCTATAGATGTTTTCGCTGTAGAAGTTTCAGGGGTTGAACTGGTGGCGGAGAGAGTTGATGTAGCGGAAGCTGAAACGTTCGTTGTTGTAGCCGAAGAAGTCGTTGCAGCAAAGGCAGTCGATTTAGCCGAGGATTGTGTTGTGGTGGAAGCACTTATTGTTGTGGCTGAATATGGTTTTTGAGATTGTTTGGGAAGGAATGTTACGTTGCTACAAATGCACCCACCAGGACACGAGAAGTTTGACGATGGAAGATAAAAGTCCTTGGACTGCCTGGCATCTTTTAGGCGAACTGTTACATTGACTACTATACTGCCATTGCTGGTAAAAAAAATTTGTTTAAAATTTTAAATCCAGACTGATGTAGATGGGCACTAGAAATGACCAGGTAACATAAAAAAACCAGCCACTTACCTAAACGAAACGTTCCCACATTCTGACAGTACAAGTGAAGAATTGAGCTGGGAATTAAAACAAAAATTTGTTTTTATCAAAGCATGATAAAATTGTTTAAAATCATAGTTCAAAAATTATAAGTTATAAAGGTTTGTGTTTAATGATCGTATGAAGTTGCGATCAGTTGGGGGTGTATCTAATCAATAGATGGCGGAAAAACTTACAGATTGGCAGACTTCATTAGACAAGGTTTTGTAATCTACACTAGTGGAGTTGTTCAGAGCTTCTGTGAAGTTGCAGTTAGTGATCTTGAAAGTAACTTGGAAGACATCTTTTTTGTGTAATTCGAAAATATTACAATTGTTAAAATAGTGGCTTTTATTATAATAGTTCATTTTTTTATGCGCCTGTTAATGCAGACATCTCACCAGCGCATGCAGTGTTAATTCAGTCTGTACCATTTATGTTGAAATTAAATAAATGATTAATTAATTAATTTATTTATTTATTTATTGATACTTATATTTATTCACAAAACAACCGTAAATACAATTAATTTTAAATAAATTACAATTTAATTTACCTGTCCAACTGATTGGTTCTGTAGCTGAACAAAAAATGACTGGTATTATTATTAGCATTTAGAATGCTTATTAATTATTTAATTAATTAAAATTTATTACAAAGCAATACAAGTTATTATAAATAAAATATAATTTAACTTACTTGTTGAAGTGATTGTGTCCTTATCTGAAAAAAATAAACATATGTATCATTATATGGTTGTATATGAATTGTAATCGTTAAAAATAGTAGTTTTGTATAGTTGCCCTATGAAACGCAAGTAGCTTTTTGGATACAGCTTGATATACGCCAGGGACATCATTTCAGCAAAACCTTGGGGGGTCTTGTTCCGAGGGCCTACCATTTTTCCATAAAAAGCTGATGACCGGGGGGTGTAGTCGGAGCCACTTTCTAAATTTTTTTAACACTATCTCTTCTTTAAAAGGCCCAGTTATGTTGTACAGGGAACCCACTTCACCGTCATTGGGGGCCCACCTACTATCTATACAAAAGACCCGCACAAACATCTGAAGCTTCAACTTTACCCTTCTCAACCCATTTTAGGTGTACAATTTATATCTTTTGGGGGCCCAAAACTACCTCATGGGGCCCACTCAAAAATCAAGGGGGAAACAGCCCCCCAATTGACGTCCCTGATATAAGCTAAATAGTGTAGGTACACATTAATAACCACACACCAAAAACTAACAGTTAAAGCACCAATGTTATAATGGCATGCTTAGGAATTGGTTTTACTGTCTGTTCCGTTGGCATTTCAGAAAAGTCAGTGACACAATCTTAGTTTTATTCTATATTTGAAAATGCCAAGATCAGAAGTGATTAACAGAGTTAATAAAAACATTGGAAATAAGAAGAAGGAGCTAATAAATCTTCTGGGAACAAATTTAGTTTCTTCATACTAGTTACTAGTTGGTTTAGTCATATCAGAAACACCAAATAGTGACCTGAAAGTTTATGCACTTAGAAGATGAACTCATTGAAAAAGTTCAAACTCACCTAGACCATAATGAAGTCCAAGTCCCAGAGAAATGGCTCCAAGAGCTAAGAATAGAACGACGAGGGCTAGCAGGAATGCCATAAGCTTTTTAGATTTCGGTGATTTTTTATTTGCTTGTTTTCCGATATCAGCAGCACCTTGATATTGATTAGCATCGACCGGATGTGACCACGAAAGCTGTACTTCTGCCGAGGCCTGACTGGAATTGCTGGACGGCTGTTGGAGCTTCTGCTGCTGCTGCTGACCGAGGTACGAAGAGTTGGGACCTGAATTGTAATCCAGAGCCGTGTTTTTCTCGTCGCTCAGAGCTTTTGGCGAGTAGCGGCGAAGGACGTTGGCCTTGTCTATGCTACTGCTGCCGTCGTCGGGGTTTTTATGGAGAGCGTTGTTGGGATTCTTGAAAAAGTAGACGTAGTTCAAGCCCTCGTTCAAACGCCCGTAGCCTCGGCTCTTGCTACTGCCGGCATAGCTAGCCGGTTTGAAGAAGTCGGCACTGAGATTTTCCAGCGACTGAGCAACTGGCATTATGCGGTGGGTGGTGGAGGTTTTAACTAACGGATATTATGACGTTCGAGAGTTTTGAATATTGCTTTTGGGTTTTCTTCTAGCCTCTCGAAAAAAGAGGAAGATGTTTGATTCTGAAATATTGTAAGAATTCTCGTTACACAGTTGTGTTGTGAAGAATAATCATCTTCGAAATAAAGGAAGAAAATCCTTAGGATTTGAATTTAAACATTGCATCATCAATTGCTGACAGTATTTAAAAGTATTTAATATAATACATATTAATATGAATATTGTATATTTTTTAGAATGTTGGTATATTCTCATAGTACGACGCTTTTTAATGTGTGTTCAGATAAAATTTTTAATTCAGCCTGTAGAGTTATTGGTTATAAAGGAATAAATTAAGTGAAGAAATGAAATGCAGGATGAAACTAGGATGAAATTGCATAAATAAAGAACATACTTCTTGGTTTCTGAAATCCGTATAGAAAGTTTCAAACAAATAAAAAAAATTGAACAGTTGAATTCGATAAAAAAAAATTGATTGGTAATTAAATCAATGATTTTTTTAATTTATAAAAAATTAATATTTTTTATTATTTTTCGCTTAAATCGTTTCATGACGGGTGCGTCAAAAGTCTATGCAATAATATCGAAGTCACATAGTTGGTCTCTAAAGCGCACCAATAATTGTTAGGACGAAGAGCTCGAATAGTGATTCAATGGAGCATGCTATGGGCAAGCCTTGAATGAAGAAAATCAGCTCAGAAAAAAAACTGATTGTCTTATTATAGCTCATGTTAATTCAAATGGAACTAGGCTAGGCTTGGGCTTCACCTTTTATTTGTGAAGCAGGCGCTCATACTAGGTGTATAGGTACTCTGGCTTATACTCTGGTGTGCCAACGTCTGTTCTGGCTTAAACGTGCTGTTGGATATTTGAAAAAATGGTTTCATTACTGAGCATCCGTTGTTATACGTGTGTGCTTGCTTGCTTGTTTGCTTATTTCGGTTGTGAGAATGATAATATAATATATTTCATATGTCTTCTTAATTCTTGTAAGATCAAATAAGAGAAAAAAAAATTATTTTTATTTTTACTTTTCTGTTAGATGTTGTAGTAAATGTTTTAGTAAAAGAGATGGAACTCATTCTACAACACTGACAGTACCTTATGTGACACCAGTGACACCTCTAAACTTTGACTTTTTTTTTTGATTGTGATTGCCGTCAATATATTATATGACTTATAATGTAGTACTTTATATGGCCTCCAGCCCAGCAGCTAGTTACTAGTTTGCACTATTTTATGTCAACTCGCACGTAGATTTTGATTGTGGCAATATAGAAGGAAGTAAACGTCTGGTATTTCAAATCTTTAAAAAGCTAAATAAATAAGTCACAAAAGAACAATAATAGCGGTATAAATGATAAGAACAACAATTTAAAGTTGTCCCACGTCATCACCAATCAGCAAGGAGGCGGAACTGGATTAAAAAGTTTTACGATTCATTCTCATTTTAATCATAGATTGTTTTAGGGCCGGGCCTTACCTGTATACCTACCTATATTTGCTGCTCGGAATTCAGGGTGACGACAGGAAAAATGCTACTAACGATAATTAAAAAACTTCAAAAAAGTCTGCGTCTGCTGCAACCATATATATAGATGGCTGCAACTCTACTAAGCATCTTAAGCAAGCAACTGTTTTTGAAAATAACGTTGTTTTTATGTTATTTATAAATTAACAAAAACATTTGTTTTTTCATTATTTTTTGTAATTTGTTTGTGGCTTTTGATAGAGCAGCATGTGGCAATTTACTTTTAGCGTCTAAAGCACGCTCCACATCGACAAACTAGATACAACCCGACAACATAACACAGGAAAATCAGATCAAATCGGTCGATGTGAACTAGCCACGCACACACCCGACACTACTGGCACGTTGTAATCGCGTGTATTTTACATTTTGACCCAGTTTTTTCCCCAACCAATCACGAGAAAGTATGTCAGGTGAAAGGTTGAAAATGGCAGCTTCATATGCTTCATCCATAGACATATCTATGGCCTCATCTATATTATATTGTGTTTTATACTTTATTTAAGAGTAAAACCCGAATTTATTGTACAGAACTAAAAGCAACATGTCGACTCGAGAAACAACAAAGAAGGAAGACGGAAGTACATAGAATAAAAAGAACAATGGTCAATTAATAATAGATAAAATAAACTGTTCGATTTATAAGCAAAACAAAAACTATATTCAACACCTTCTCATTTTGAGCATAAATCGTAACAGTTATCAGTCTGACCAATTTCATTCTTAGTAAACTACTTGATTTCCCAGGAAAAGTTAACCGAGTCCCATGTGGATCATCAGTTGCTTTAGCCTTGGTCCTTGTAGAGCTTTCGTTAGTGCATCTGCCACTTGAAGTTCTGTTGTGACACTCTTGACACCAACTTCACCGTCTGCAACCTTTTCTCTGATGAAGAAATGACGAGTCTGTATGTGTTTGGTACGTCGGTGATGTTCTGGGTTCTGAGCCAAACGAATAGCAGCTTCATTGTCAATTTGTATGACTGGAATATCATCAAATCCAACAATGTCGTTCAGCAGACGTTTTAACCAAACAACCTCACGTGTAGCCTCACTAGCCGCTACTACCTCTGCTTCTGTGGTTGAGATAGAAACTGATGTCTGTCGTTGACTCAACCAGCTTATTGCTCCTTCAGCATAGATACAAACCACACCAGTTGTAGACCTGCCTGTGGTATGGTCACCTGCATGATCAGCATCACTATAACACAGGAGTGTGTTTTTATTCTGTTGAGGTCTGTAGACAATTCCTGTATCTTCGGTACCCTTAAGATATCGCAGAATCCTTTTTACTTGGACTACATCACTATGAAGAGGATTTTCCAAATTCCTGGAAGCAACACTAACAGCATATGCAATATCGGGTCTGGTACCCGTCATTAAATACATGAGTGCCCCCACAACTGACCTGTAAGGAAATTTGACTGGTTCATTATTATCATCAAACTCTGCCTTCTCAGATGAGATGATTGGGGTAACACATGGCCGACAATTACTCATACCAAACTGATCAAGAACTTTTCTCGTATAGGCAGCTTGACTGATCTTTATGGAGCCATCAGATTTCTGATTGATTTCTACTCCCAGGAAATATTTTGCTGGCTTTGTTATAATTTTAAACTCTGATTTTAACCTATCTGCAAGTTCTGAGAGTTCTTGTTTATCTGTAGCCATGACAATGCCATCATCAACATATAAAGCAAGAAACAATTTTTTCATATTTCTTTCCACTATAAACAGACAAGGATCAGCGTCACTTTGTTTAAATCCGATCTTCTTTAAGAAATTGCCAAACCGCGTGTTCCAACATCTGGGAGCCTGCTTGAGTCCATACAAACTTCTTTTCAGTTTACACACTCTAGCAGAACCATCAGTAAAGCCTTCGGGCTGCTCCATATAGATTTCCTCTTGCAGATCACCATATAGGAATGCCGTTGAAACATCGAACTGCATCAGATGCATTCTTTCACTGGCTGCAACGCTTAAAAGAGTTCTAACAGTTGTATTTCTGACCACTGGACTGAAGGTCTGATCGTAATCAACTCCTTTCTTTTGAGCATAGCCTTTAATTACAAGTCTTGCTTTGTAACGTTCGATGGAACCATCTGAATTAGTCTTGACTTTGTAGACCCACTTGCATGGAATAGCTTTTTTCTTAGGAGGGAGATCCATAAGATGCCACGTCTGGTTTTCACAAAGCGATTGCATTTCATTTTTCATCGCTTGCTGCCATTCATTCTTCTGATCACTTTGAACTGCCTCCTCAAAGCTGGTAGGTTCTGAAGAACGGAATATTTCTGCTGCTATCATCACATAGTCATCGAAACGAGCAGGCCTCTTGATGCATTCACGGTCACGCAACTGTATGCCTGAAGCAGGTGCACCACTCTGTGTCAGTTCATCATCAATGGTAGGTATTTCCTCAGTCACAGCTCCACTGTTTTCAGTCATCTGATCGTCATCAGCATCAGACTCATCTTGATCAGATTTCAATGGCCAATTTGGAACTGTTGTTCTTAGAATTTTCTCATCAAAAACAACATCTCTTGAACGAACTGTTCTATTTCCTGGCTGGAGAAAAACTCTATAGCCATCATCGCCTTCATAGCCAACTAATATACCCTTCTCAGCTTTAGTGTCCATCTTTTTTCTTCGTTGATCAGGAACATGAACATATGCAGTACAACCAATAATTCGCAAATGTGTGATTTTTGGTTTTCTATTGTACCACAGTTCGTATGGTGATTTTCCTTTGACACACGTAGGTGCAGTTCGATTCAAGATGTACCCAGCGGTCTGAATCAATTGTGCCCATAAAGCTTGAGGTAATTCTGCATGAGCTAATCTCATGGCCCTGGCGGCTTCTACTAAGGTGCGATTCTCTCTTTCACTGCATCCATTTTGTTGAGGTGTGTATGGCATTATCAGACGTTGTCGGATACCATGTTTGTTCAAAATTTTCTTCACATCAGCATTGTCAAATTCACCACCATTGTCACTCAGCAACTCCATCACTGTATGTCCAGCTGTTTGGCACTCAGCAAGCATCCACGTCAATTTCTCTGACACTTCAGACTTTTCTTTCATGAAGTAGACAAAACGGAAGCCACTGTAGTCATCTTTAAACAGGACAAAATAGCGATAATTTGAGAATGAATTACAAAATGGACCACAAACATCAGTGTGTATTCTTTCGCCTGGTTTTGTTGCTCGAACTCTGGTTCCAAACTTCAGGCGATGTGCTTTTCCGAAGACACATCCTTCACAAACTTCACCATCAAGACTGACATCTATGTTGAATTCTTGTTTTAAAATTGACTTCACATGTCTTTTGTTTTGATGAGCAAGCCTTTCGTGATACAACTGAATCAAATTTTCGTCCTTTACAATATTTGCTTCTTGTAACTTAGATGGAACAACTGTATCTGCAATCAGCCTGAACAAACCACCATTTCTTTCTCGAGCACCAACAAGAACTTTCACATTGTCGACCTTGAAGAAACATCTTTCTTGTGTAGACATGAAAATACTGTTTTTCTTTCTGTCTTGAGCTGCTAATACTGAAAACAAATTTCTGTTCAACTTTGGAACATACCACACGTTTTCAAGTTTCACTTCAATGTTCTTTTTATCAATCACTGTTTTCAGGTGGACAGTACCTGCACCAACAGCTTCAACGTGATTTCCATCTGCTATCTGTAGGCTCTGGACATTTGAGAATTTCTTGAAGTTTGTCAGTATGTCACTTCTAAAAGTCAAATGACTGGTTGCGCCATTATCTACATACCAACCATCAGCAGAATTAGAACTATCAATTGCAAGAACATCTGAATACACAGCAGACAATGACACAGAATGGACTGACTCTGGAGCTTTACCTTGACTGATGTTCAAATCATTTGCTGGCTTCGGTGGTTTGCCATCGGCAATCCATTTTCTACATTTACGAACAACATGTCCTACTTGCTTGCAGTAATGACAAATAATGGTACCTTGTTTTGCAGACTTTATTTGACTTTTCTGTTTCTGTGCCGACTTCGGGTATGTTGACTTAGCGAACAATGCTTCCTGTTGAACGGGTTCAGTTTTGCCAGCCAGAGCTCTTTCGTAACTACATAACTGATTCGTGAGATTATCAACAGTCCGTTCGGCTTTGCTCAACATTCTCCAACTCGAAGAAAATGAGAAATACTCACTTGGCAATGTTTCAATTATACGGCACATGAGCAGTAGATCTTTGTTTTCTTCTTTACCAAGTTCGACCTTTAGCTCCTTCCAGATATTCTTTAGCTTACCAACATGAGTAGCAGCTTCATCACCTTGACACATCTTGTAACCAAAGAACTGCATACAGAGATCATAGGCTCTGTCTTCATTTATTCCATCAAACAGCCTATGTAATTCCAACCAAACTTCTCTTGCACATGCATGGGAACGAACCTTTTCATAAGATTCTTCTGACATGTTGGTTGATAGAATCACCATGGCACTGCAGTCAGCTTTCAAAAACTTGCTGTAGGCGGTTTGATATGCAGTTACCTCGGCTTCTGTTGAATCATCCCTCGGTTCGTCTGGTTTTTTAAGTTTCCCTTCTACAACGTCCATGACATCTGGTGTGCCGCGCAGTAGGATCGAAACTCTACCTTTCCAGTTCAACCAATTTGACTTGCCTTCCAGCGGCTTGATTTGAATTCTCGTGAAATCCATTATTCAAACAACTGTCAACAGGTGTCAGCGATTCAAAAGAAAACGTGATTACTTCGCTGCTCTAAATTACGAAAAATTTCGATCGTAAACTTTTAATAAATTCGAGTTACACAGTTAGTAGCTGACTGGACCCATAACCTATTGTGTTTTATACTTTATTTAAGAGTAAAACCCGAATTTATTGTACAGAACTAAAAGCAACATGTCGACTCGAGAAACAACAAAGAAGGAAGACGGAAGTACATAGAATAAAAAGAACAATGGTCAATTAATAATAGATAAAATAAACTGTTCGATTTATAAGCAAAACAAAAACTATATTCAACATATTATCTATAGTGTTTGTATATCGAAATAATAAATTATTAATTTAATTTAATTTAAATTATTTTTTCAATTTTTATTTTTATTATTTAACAGTTTTTTTAAAGACAAGAAAGTTCTTAACGCTGATTCGTTGGCACTCGGCAAGCTTGATAAAACTCAGTCTCATGTATTAAACGGGGAAATACATGCGACTGGGTCAAAATCCAGGCGTGCGGAGTCGCAAGGCTATGCCACATCTACAAACTCCGATCGCACTGGACGTGCCAGATTTTATCGGGTCGCGTCAACTCAAGTTTTTCGATGTGGAGCGTGCTTAAGTTGTTTACTTTACCTGGCTACAAATTTAGATTAAGATATCTATGCTAGCAGCCGCTGTTGCGAGACTAAACTTGTTGTTTAAACTAAACAGCGCGTACGTCAAATACTTTGCATAAAATATAATTTGTTACCGTGCCAGTAACAATGAGATTTCTAACGTTGCGCTTGTTTGTTTGTGTCATTGCGCTTCTAGTAATTTCTGTTGCCGAGAACGATCATGTGATGAGTTCTTACTCCAGCAAAAATGGACGTCGAGAAGTAGGCATTAAATTTTTTTAAATAAAACAAAAACTTTTTTTTAAATATATGACTTGCTGTTTTTACATTAAATTTGTGAACGATGTTTTCAAAGTTTAACTACTCAATTATATTACTAATAATAATTAAAGTAAAAATGTTCATTTAAGATATTCGTATTTTCAACGGACAAACACAACTGGAGGTTATACGACTGGTCAAAAATAACCACGATTGTTGAATTTGGATATCATGATGATGAGCTTGTAAAATTTGCCCATGCAAGAAATGTAACTGTTGCTTTTGAAGGTGTGCATTATTTTATTTTATTTTATTTTCTTGAAAAAAGTATTTAGATATCTCCAAGAATAAATTTGTATGATGGATATTTTTGTTTAGAATGATTTCTAGAACAGTTTTTCATCCGTAAAGCGATGCATGGTTTTTTTTTGTTTGGATGAGTTAAACTTGCAGTCAGATCAAAGGCTCAGACCCGCCAAGACCTAAGACAAGATTTGAACCCGCAATGATTGTTTGGAGGCCTAAATCTTGCTCATCCCGACTCATCCCTCTATAATTTGTTTTTTATTTCTACAGCTAATTTCAACAAAAGCATCCTGTACGATTTATCTCAAGTAGAAAGTTGGGTTTCGTCGCAAATCAAACATCTAGTGGACAACAATCTTGACGGGATCAACGTTGATTTTGAAGACAAAATCGACTGTTCCGATTTTGTTGCGAGGAAGAATTTTGTGGAGCTCATGCAGATGCTTAAGTTAAAATTGAAAAGTGTCAGACCTAATGGTCAGGTGTGTTTTTTCTTTTTGGGTCATCGTTGAAATTATATTTCAAATTAAATTATTTTTAAATTGTAATAAATAACTTTAATTTTTGCTTTCAATAATCGTGCATCTTGGCATTAAATTTTATGTATGTTTCTAATTTGACAAAAAATGTTTTATTTTTCTGTAGCTTTCCATAGATGTCGCATGGTCTCCAATGCACATAGATAACCGTTGCTACGAATACAATAGCCTGTCAAGTCACGCCGACATCGTCTTTGTCATGGCGTACGACGAGAGGAGTCAGATTTTTGGCCCGTGTGTCGCTTGGGCCAATTCTCCGTATCGTGATGCTGTTCGTGGTTAGTTATTTGAGAAATAATTGATGGGAATACCTTAGAAACATCAGATGGACACAGGGTTGATTTGTCATAATGTTGCTGATGAAGTATTTGTAATCCATTAAACGGGTGTGTCTGTCAACATTTTACTTCAAGCTATGATTGATCGATTGGTATATATTTACTCAAACAGTAAACCATTATTTAAATTTTTCGTGGCATAAATGTCTAATTTTTTCTGTCCGTAACAGGTGTCAAAACATTCATAGACATCGGCGTGCCGAAAGAAAAAATAGTCCTTGGTGTGCCGTGGTACGGTTACGACTATGACTGTCTCCGATTCGATCTAGAGGTATCCTCTCTTTTGTACAGTTGATTTTGTTGTGGTACAAATATCAGAAATTTTCTTTATCTATATACATGTACAGACTGAAACCTGCGTCATCCGGGAAGTTCCGTTCCGTGGTGTTCCATGCAGCGACGCCGCCGGTGTTCAAGTGGGATATTCTGCCATATTGGCTCTTCTCAACTCGTCGCTGACTTCCTCTAGTGACGTGTCGCCAAAGATCAAGATTATTTCAAAGCACTGGGATGAAGCATCGAGCACTCCATATTTTTCATACCTTGTAGTTTTTTACTGTTTTTTTCTCAAACTTTTTTTATGAAAAATTTTAATTAAAATTACTTTTTTTTATTTTTTCTCTTTAGGATCTCAATACAGGTGTCTATCACCAGGTGTGGTATGACGACTTCCTGAGTCTAACCTTAAAGTACGCATTTGCCCGCTCTATTGGTCTGGCAGGTGTGGGCTTCTGGGAAGCAGACAGTCTTGACTACTCAGATTCTCTGGTTGCTAAATTGTCACGTGTCGAAATGTGGGAGGCGCTACCTAGCTTCTAGCCAGTCAGGTGCTTCGTGGACTGGATGGTGCACTTGTTTATGCACTTTGATATGTTAACTGTGATTTGTTTTCTCAATTATTTTAATTTTTTATGTCGTGTAAGAATCGGTCACTTGTATCAATGTATATAATTACTACAAATTACTGTTACATTAGTTTAAATTATCGTTATTTAGTTAGTACTTGACCTTGTTCTCGTTATATGGCTGCTGCTTATGTGTTCCCTTATATTAGCTCCAGCAGAATAACTGCTCCTAGGTCAAAGTATTATTAGGATGATGTGGTGATGTTGATTGTGTGAGCGTCAGAAATGTAGAAGTTAGTGAGTAATGGGACAGATCTGTGTCATTAAAAATCGAGAATTTGAAGAAAAGGACTGAAAATTTGAATTGGGTAAAGATGCCGTTGAATCAAGGTAGTCGATTGGATGGCCATTGCATCCCCCTTGATTTCCAGTGGGCCCCTGACGTAGTTTTAGGCCCCAAAACATAGAAATTTGGCCCGAAAAATCGCCTGAGAAGTGTACAATTAAAGCTTTAGGGGATTGAGTGGGCCTTTTTATAAGTAGGCGATCTCCCTATGGAGGTGAAGTAGACCCTGTGATGTTTGAGTGGGCCCACTCGGTCATCAAGTTTTTTTTGGGAACAAAAATAAAAAGGTATCAAAAATAATTGTTATGAAAAATTTGTGGGCCCTCAGAAAAAGTTTCCCCCCAAGGTTCTGCTAGAATGATGTCTCTGGTTGAATCTTCGTACGTACTATGCACTCGTTTTGCGGAGGTTTTTGACGGTGGGCTCTGAAAGAACGTCTGAAATTAGGCACGGTAAACAAACAAACAAATTTTTTCTCAACTTTGTCACGTTCAAAGACAGAATCAAATAACTACGAGGCTATATAGTATTACTTCTATCCTCTTTTTGGCGCGGTGTAGGCATTCAATCGAATCCGAGACGAGACTATGTGGCGTTGTCCTGGCATGTTTTTAGATTCTAAAATTTAAAACTATTCTAGAGTGAAAGGTAGGTATATATACATCCATCGAGAGTTCTAACGTTGAAGGGCACGGGCTGAGGTACAGGAGATTAGACCATTTTGTATAAGTTTTTTTTTTAAACTGTGTAATTTCGATTAAATTTTGCTGAGCTCAATGATTTATGTCGTACACCTGGAGCTAATTTAACTAGTTGTCAGCATTTTTCTGTTTCACCAGCTACAAAATTATGAACAGGGATTAATTAGTTTCAATAACTCATTTTGCGTCACTATTTTTTTTCCTCTCTTTCTCTCTCTCCCTCCCTCCCTCCCTCGCCCTCCCTTTTTTTCTCTCTCGTCATGCCCCCAGGAAAGATGGACAAAATTAGGAGAAAATGTCAAAACAAAAGAACAACATCAGCAAGCGATTTTAAAAGTTTTTTATTGAATTTTGTTACACCGAAACCAGGAGAAGTGAAATTATAAAATTGAATTTCAATTTAATCAAATTTAGGCGCAATTTATAAACGTTGTCGATGTCATTTGTACTTGCCAGCTGGTTGGTTGGTTGGTTACTAACGGCATTTTGTTCGCTAAAATTAGTCTGATCAGTTTTGTTAAAATAGTTTTTTAAAAAAACTCTGATAAACAAACATGGTTGTTTTCTTATAAACGCTTCTCATTGGAATGCATTAAGAGAAGAGCACTCATCGCGCAAAACAACACCGCAATTACTTAAGCGTGGTTCCACGAACTTTTTCTGCATGTTGAATCAGCATGTGGTTGTTCTTAAAAACTTCTCAATGTTCTCGACGTAGCTATGTATATTTGACTCACTCCAAAATATTTTTCTAATGTTTTGGAACAACATAAAAAATAGTTTCTCCTATCGGCCTTCAAGCTAAACTTTTAATATATTTAGAATTATCTAATAATAAGTGTTATGAGGTACGGAATTTTTAAACCACACAATTTTAACAGCGATTGAATTTTAAGAAGACGAGCTATGAATACATTAGATTGCAATAAGAATTTTGATATTTATAGAACGCCTCCCACAGTTTAGATAAAGCTCATAAACGGAGGCACTGTGATCTCCTATTAGGTGCTACATGTGTACTTAACTGAGAACAAATTCACCTAGAGATTTCTAATAATTTCTAATAATAACCATAGGTGATTTCAAGGCGTGTAGTGAACGAAATTGAGTTAGCTAGCTAGCGCCCTTTGTGGTGACACCAAGTTCAGCTGAGCCGCTCTTTGTGATGACACCAAGTTCAGCTGAGCCGCCCTTTGTGGTGACAACAAGTTCAGCTGAGCCGCCTCATAGGACACCACCCACACATATGATTGAAACCTTTAAGGAAGCAAAATTTCAGCTAAAAAATCAAATAATTTCAATTGTGATTCAAGATCGTATGAATCTTATTTCCAGAACATCTTTAGTTAACTCTTCCGTAAAGATGATGATGATGATGATGATGATGCTGGAGCTGGAGAAAGAGAAGTAATCTAAGATTTCTATGGCGCGTTTTGGATCGGATTTCTAAAATTCCTCTATGACGATATCGGTCGATGGTGTTTTGCCAAGGTCTATGAAAAAAACTTACTGCTCTTCATCACAACCATTCATCCATTCCTACATATGCCATACTGCTAATCTATCCATTTATTTGCCCCCCCCACCCACACACACACACATACACACACACACACAAACAAATAACAAAACAAAACGAATAAAAATAAATTCAGTTCTTTCTTCAAATCAAGAATTCGCCTTTTAAAATGCGACAACTTTGAGCCACTTTGATCTCTTAAATGTCAATCCACAGCTTTCGGTAGTAGATCGAGGGTAGCTCGATATAGCTATTGGTGTCAAGAGTCAAGGCGTCATACATGACGTTCAACTATAGCGGCTTTCTTATACGGCTTTCTTATTTCTCGTACATATGTCATCGTCATCTATTAATGCTTACAATTTTTTTTAGTTAGCAAGGCCGTCGTTCAATTTTTGTTTGCGCTTTTCTTTCTTCACACGGGTGCAAACGGAATAGGTAAACAAACATAGCGGACGCGTCTCATTATAGGTAGTGCGTTTCGAACTATTCGGTTATTATTAATGAGAATATTTTTCATAAAAAATATAAACAACAACAACAACAAAACAGCTTTTGTGTGCGGATATAAATAAACGACTGGCTCATAGCCTGGAAAATATATTGCGAGTCTTTCATTAAAAGTAAAAGTATCTTTTTTTCATTACTATTTCATGTTTTTTATTATATTATTCCTGACGAATAATAAACATGTTTTTTTGTTAAATCAATTTTATTTTCTATTATTTTGAATTATGTTTAACAATTATACATCAATAGAGCCGCTACTGTTTAACTTCATGGCCAACATTCTGCTCCTGGTGATCTGTCCGGGTCTGTTCTGCCCGTCACAGCAGCCGGTGAACGTAAGAGTGTCGGTCGACCTCGCTAGGGTAGTCAGTACCATCGATGAGGCTTTCTATGGGGTGGCACTCGATGCATCTCTATTCACGAGTACCGGTTTGAGAAAAGATATCGATCTCAAGTGAGTTTGTAGCATCTTGCTTGTTTGTGTGTGTGTGTGTTGTGTGTGTGTGTGTGTGTGTGTGTGTGTGTGTGTGTGTGTGTGTGTGTGTGTGTGTGTGTGTGTGTGTGTGTGTGTGTGTGTGTGTGTGTGTGTGTGTGTGTGTGTGTGTGTGTAGGCACATAAGCGTGAGTTCGTGTGTATTTATGTGTGCGTGTTTCTAAGTTTTTTGTAGTTATTTAACAGAGAATAATCTTATTTAAATTGTATTTGTTCTTTTGATGATTTGTAATGTTTTGTGTGTAAAATATTTTTTTAAATAAAATTATCAATTAACTGCTTTGTTGTAATTTTCTTCGTTTTGTGAAAACCAATAATTTTCAATCGTTTCCAATTCCAGATCCAAGAAACTAGCTGCTCTCCTGAAGGGAATCTCCCCGGGTTACTTCAGGGTCGGAGGAACTTCGGCAAACTGGCTTTTCTACGGCATTCCCGGGAAACAGCTGGATAGTCTTGGCTTCCCGAGGGCGAATATAATGACGAGTAAAATTATTCCAATTTCTTTTCCAGTTGTTTCTAAAATATTTTAATGAGTGAGATCGTGACTGGATTTTTGTGTGTGTAAAATAGTTAAAATTATGGCGGTTTGTGGATCTTTGAAATTGGTGGATTTGAAACACAAATTCTATTCAAGTACAACCCAGATTCGTTGATCAGCTAATCAGAAAATTAATTGAAATGAGCAAACAAGAGAGAAAAATAGAAAAATAGAAAGAGAGAGCGAGAGAGAGAAAGAGAGAGAGAGAGAGAGAGAGAGAGAGAGAGAGAGAGAGAAAGAGAGAGAGAGAGAGAGAGAGAGAGAGAGACGTAAATTTGACGTAATTTTAAGACTTCTTCATATTTCGCATGTTAAAGTTTCATAATACAGAAAGTTCTTTTATTCAACTGAAGAAATGTCTCATTTCTGACGCCCTTAAATTCTAAAGCCTCGTTTCAAAGAAGCGTCTCTCTTTCCAGAACACTTTGGTATGAATATACCTGAATAGGTACCTATTACGTATTAAGTGACAAACATTATTTACGAAATGTGCTAAATAAAATAACAGAACAAATATAAACAGAAAGGAATGCTCTGTGCTATGGCGGTGTCGCCAAGGTTTGAATTCTACACATTTTTTGAATTCCGTGCTCGATACAACACCACGACTGACTGTGACGAGTTTTTGTCTTTTTCGGTCCAAATTGCTGTCGAAAGGAACCGAATCTACTGTGTAAAGAAAAAAATTGATTTACGGTTTTATTGAGAAATGAAAAAGATGTAGGTACCTATTATCTAGAATTTAAGTCTTCCAATTTGTTGTTTCTAAATCTATAACTACAAATAAATTAATTCTATTGCGATGGTCGAAATGTGTTAAAAAAATATTATTTTTTAATATTAAATATATTTTTTTAGATTTAAAATACAAATTTGTGCCTTGTTTTTTATTATTATTTTTTTTTATTTTTCTACGTACTTTTATAATCACTCTGCCAGACGACATTCATGTCGCTAAAAACTCAACCCGAATTCAATATGCTTAGACAAGGCACACCATCAAAATCAGTTTTATCTCATATATATATATATTGCATTTGCCACCCACTCAACATAAGACAGAAAAAAAATCTGATTTACGGTTTTATTGAGAAATGAAGAAGGTGTAGGTACTTATTATCTAGAATTTAAGTCTTCGTACAATTTTTTACTCAGTGACTTATTTACACTACAAACGAGGCGTGTCTAAAATTAGCATAGATTTTTTTTAAATCACTTACTTATTTACACTACAGAAGAGGCGCGTCTGAAATTAGCATAAAATTTTTTTAATTCATTTATTTACACTACAGATGAGAACCTGGACGATCTGGTGTCACTGACCAGAAATGCCAACATGAGACTGCTCTTTGACCTAAATGCCAACTTGAGATTCGGTCACGTTTGGAACCCTTCAGATGCCATAAGACTTTTCGAGTACTGTAAGATCAAAAACTATGGAGAGAACATTGACTGGGAGCTGGGCAATGGTTTGAATATTATTTTTTATTTATTCTTGGGAGTTTAATGGTGAAATTTTATGTATTTTTACGGTCAACTAACTGTGATTAATCGAAAGTTAAAATAAACCATTCTTCTGTATCGTTTTTGCAATCTGTGGACTAGTAGGTTCATCAAAGACGCTATTTTAAAACAAAGCAACAAAATAGATATATAAAATGCTCTATCTGAACTTGCAGAGCCAAATCACGGAAGCATCGCCCAGTTGGAGCTTTTTACTCCTGACCAGGTGGCCGAAGATTTCATCAAGCTCAGCGCCCTCCTGAAGACTTACGGCATATTCAACGACAGCTGGCTGGTTGGATGCGACGTTGGCGGTGCTGGCTTGTCGTACTTCAAAAGGTAAGAAAAAACAAACCATTTTTAGTCCTTTTAAACATAAAATACAATTATTTATTTATGTAAATTTTTTTTATCTAAATAATATGAGCAATTAGTTATTATTCAGTTATTTAAATAGTTATTTTTAAAATATTTATCTTTCAGCGTTGACCGTATTGCAGGAGACCATCTCCAGGCATACACCTTTCACCAGTTAGTTTTCCAATAACTTTTGTTGTTATTAAAAAATATGCCAATTTAGTGTAGTCAACTATCACAGCTATGATAACCATTTAATGGCACCAACTGTTTTATTTTATTTTCTTTACAGCTACTATTTTGATGGCAGCATAGCCACGACTGAGAACTACACGGATCCGAAAATCTTCGGGAGATTGGAGCATTTCTTCTCCCGCATCGAAAGCGTTTTGAAGCACTCAGTGCACAAAGGAAAGCCAATCTGGCTTGGAGAGACGAGCATCGGTTACAGGAGCGGAACTAGAGGAATTTCGGACAGATACGTGTCCGGATTTTTGTGAGTTTTTGATATTCTTAAGCTGTTTATGTTCAGAAATAATAAATATATATTTCAACTTATTACAGGTCCTTGGACAAGTTTGGTCTCAGTGCAGCTTCAAACATCAGCGTTGTAATCAGACAGACCATTTTCAACGGTCATTACGGACTACTGAACCACAGAACTTTAGAACCTAACCCGGTACTTATTTAATCAGCTGTTCGACCTTTGACACTATATAAATAATATGAAAGCATTATTTAAAGTTATTGCTCTGCTAATTGAATAAAAAATTTTCAATTCAAACTGCAGGATTATTGGCAAACATGGCTGCACCACAAGCTTGTTGGTCGAAAGGTTTTCCGAGTTGTCGTCCACAAGTCTCATCAACTTGTGCAGAACACCGTCAGAGCTTACGCCCACTGTGCCAAAGAAACGTAAGAGTTGAATCGTTGAATTTACTGGTCAGAATATTCAGGGTGGGACAAAAAAATGAGACGGTCCTATAATATGTTCTTTAATTATTGAATTCTTTGATCACACTAAAAGTCAAAGATGGTGACCGGAAATTAACTTAGTAACGACATAATGATTTGAGTTAGTTAGTAAGATCATCGAGGTAATATTTTGTTTATTTGGAAATATTTTGTCTAAATTTGAGATAATTATATTTGATTGTATGAAAACGTCTCACTTTTTTGGCCCACCCTGTATATTGATCAGAAAACAAATTTTAAGATTCTTAAGATTTATTTCTTCTTTAGCTTTTACCGATCGGGAGCCCTGGTGGTGTTCGCCGTGAATGTCCATCCCAATAGTAGTGTTAAGCTTCAATTTGATGATGATAAATACCATAACTTCAATGGCATTATAGAAGCTTACATACTGAAGCCCACTAACAGAAATCTTTTGTCAAGGTTGTTTTGAATTATTAAAAGTTGTTTTGATTTAGTTTTGATTTAATATAATTTTGATTTATTCCTAATTTACTTTTATATTTACTGTAATATCACATATTACATTTTATATTAAATTTTTTATTTAGTCTAATATTGATATAAAACACTTATAATGTCCGGTCTCTTTTTTATCGACATGAGAAAATAAATTTCTAATAATTATAATACATCATAGAGTACTCTATGCATACATCTACTTACTAGGGATGTGCTATTAAACGGAAAACCTCTACAAATGGAAGACGGCGACAAAATGCCAAAACTTCCGCCACCAGTCGTGGTCAAAAACGCCATTTTGGAATCTTTAACCTTTGGCTTCTTTGTCTTTCCAAATGCCAGGGTCGAGCCATGCATGACCACGAGGAACTGAATGGATTTGTTTTACCTAGATGACGTTTGCGATACTATGCATATGTATATAATTGTTTTTAACTGTTTCCCGGTAATTTCGGAGCAAGAGTCAAAGTTAAATAACAGCTAATATATCCTACTTCCGTGTGCAGTGCAATAATCCCGGTGTTATAATAACCTACCTGTAATAGGAGCAAATGTTTTTTATTGGTTATTTTTGTTAAATATAACGAATTGTTGTGTTTAAATTTGCGTATGTTTTCAAGGGGAACTGTATCATGTACGAAAATATGGGCACTAAACTTACTAAACCATTCAAATTATAAATTTAAACAGAAATCTAGATAAATGCTTAGGATAGGTATGTTTTGAAAGCATCGCACCGCTTATATTCTTATTTGTTCCTTTTTTTGTAAGCCAATGACTGTTTTTGTCTCAATTTTTATTGCTCAAGTGAAAACTAATTATTTTATAATTTTGTGTGCACAATTAGCACGAAAATGGGTCTGCAAAAAGCAGCTGCACAATCGGCACCAAAATGGCTCTGCAAAAAACTACTGTACAATTGGCACCAAAACTGTCTGCAAAAAGCAATTGCATGATTGGCACCGAAACCGGTCTGCAAAAAGCGACTGCACAAATGGCACCGAAACGGGTCAGTCTATTATATTTCGAGGGGTGTGTAACATGAAGTGGCAAAACGCAATTGTTACCAAAACGGGTTAATCTATTATATTTTGAGGGGTGTATGACTTCGCTCTTAAAAAAAAAAAAAATTAACTTAATCTAGGGATGATTCCATACCCCCCCTTTGGGAACCCCGAAAATGACGTCCATTTTGCTCTAGGACGCACCGTTTAGACGCTAGAGCGATTTAAAGTTTTTAATTCTAAAAAAATCAAAAGCTGAAAAGTTGAAAAAAATTCATTCAATAGATGTCCCTACATCTAAATAAAGTGACACCTAGCGAATACGTCTAAAGACGGGTAAAAGAAGCTGCGAAAAGCCATTGCACAATTGGCACCAGAATGACTGCAAAAAGCAGCTGCACAATTGGCACCAAAATGGGTCTGTAAAAAGCGACTGCACAATTAGCACCAAAATGGGTCTACAGAAAGCAACTGCACAAATGGCACCAACGAATTAGTCTATTTTGTTTTGAGGGGCGTGTAACGTTAAGCTGCGAAAAGGCACGGGTTAATCTATTATATTTTGAGGGGTGAATGACTTGGCTCTTGAAAAAAAAATTTTTTTTTTGGACTAACTTAATTTTGGGACGATTCGATACCCCCCCTTTGAGAAGCCCAAAAATGACGTCCGTTTTGCTCTAGGACGCACCGTTTAGGCGCTAGATCGATATAAAGTTTTTGATTCTAGAAAATCGAAAGCAGAAAAGTCGAAAAAAAACATTCATTCGATAGATTTCCCTACATCTAAATAAAGTGACACCTAGCGAATATGTCTAAAAAGTGGTACAAGAAGCTGCGAAAAGCCATTGCACAATTGGCACCAACACGACTGCAAAAAGCCATTGCACAATTAGCACGAAAATGGGTCTGTAAAAAGCCATTGCACAATTAGCACAAAAACGTTCTGCAAAAAACAGCTGCACAATTGGCACCAAAATGGTTCTGCAAAAAGCTACTGTACAATTGGCACCAAAACTGTCTGCAAAAAGCAACTGCAAAAATGGCACCGAAACGGGTTTAGTCCATAATATTTCTAGGGGCGTGCAACATGAAGCTGCGAAAAGCAAAAATTGGTACCAAAACGGGTTAATCTATTATATTTTGAGGGGTGTATAACTTCGCTCTTAAAAAAAAAAAAAAAAAAAAAATTTTTGGACTAACTTAATCTAGGGACGATTCCATACCCCCCCTTTGAGAACCCCAAAAATGACGTCCGTTTTGCTCTAGGACGCACCGTTTAGGCGCTAGATCGATTTAAAGTTTTTAGTTCTAAAAAATCAAAACCTGAAAAGTTGAAAAAAAAACATTCATTCGATAGACGTCCCTACATCTAAATAAAGTGACACCTAGCGAATATGTCTAAAGACGGGTAAAAAAAGATGCGAAAAGCTATTGCACAATTGGCACCAGAATTACTGCAAAAAGCAGCTGCACAATTAGCACCAAAATTGGTCTATAGAAAACAACTGCACAATTAGCACTAAAATGGATCTGCAAAAAGCTACTGCACAATTAGCACCAAAATGGGTCTGCAAAAAGCAGCTGCGCAATTGGCACCGAAACGGGTTAGTTTATTATATTTCGGGAGGCGTGTAACATGAAGCTGCGAAAACTGGTCAATCTATTATATTTTGAGGGGTGTATGACTTCGCTCTTGAAAATTTTTTTTTGACTAACTTAATCTTGGGACGATTCCATGGGAAAAATGACGTCCGTTTTGCTCTAGGACCCACCGTTTAGGCGCTAGAGCGATTTAAAGTTTTTATTCTAAAAAATCCAAAGCTGAAAAATTGAAAAAAAAAATCATTCGATAGATGTCCCTACACCTAAATAAAGTGACACCTAGCGAAAAGACGGGTTATTATACAGTTTTAAAAAAGTAATCTAGTGGAGATATGAATTTCTCCATACCCTAATTGATCCGTATTTGGTCTATCTTCTTTAACTTACAATATTTATTTATTTCATATTTGTTTTATTTTCAATAAGTAGACACGACACACATTTAATAATAAAAGACAAAACCCCCCTGGTAGTTAATTCATTTCTACTCCAGAACAATCTAGGTGTAATTAATCGGGATTGAAAGGTATTCATATAGTGTTTATTACCTGGAACATGACTGTGATTGTCAGAATGATTAAGATATCACGTTAAACAAAAAATAAGTAATGTACTATTTTTCTATGTTTATAAACTTTATTGTCACTAAGTAGAATAATTCTTTTTATTTAAAAAAAAAGTTCGGCGCATAATGATTGTTTTTTTCTCTGGGCATTTTATGTATTAAATCACAAACATTGTATCCCGTATAGTAGATTTGTCGATTTATGGGGCAATTGCGGGGTTAGTTGGGAGAAGTATTAAATTCTGATTTTTTGAATTGCAATTGTTACATGAAATTCTGTGAAAGTTATTGCTTCTTACAAGTGAAAGTGGCGTACTTCTTGAAAGTTGAAATCAGCAGGTCCGACCAAAATAATTTATTTATATTTTTAATCAATATTTGAGCATTGTCATTATTGTTTCTCAATGTATTGAAACAAAAAATTGTTTAGGCTTGATTTATTCTTATTCGTATTTAAGATTTTATAGTTTAAGAATTTTTTTAGTTTTTTTTTTAGAATAGATTGAATAATTAATTAACTGCAGTAGTTTTTTTCCTTCTCACACAGGTGGATTACTGATTACTATAACGAAAAGATATAACTTATATCATGAACACTACCATGGAGGGATCATTCGATCAGTTCAATCAAACTTTCAACGAAGCTGATTATGGCGACTTTTTATCTGATGTCAACACAAGCATTAGCCAGATCTATAATACGACTCAAAATTCAACTCGACTCAACTGTCCAAATGTCTCAATGACAGATTTCTCACTTTTGCCATCGGTTGCATTCTTAATTGTAGGTGTATTGGGGATATATCTCTGCACATTAGGTGAGCCTTTTTTAATTTTTGCTTTGTTTAATTTTCAATGATTTGATTATAATAACTTGCACTGCTATTATACTGGTAATTACTTTTAAACATTAATGAAAATTATCTTCTTTGAAACTTACTTTTTAAAGCGAAAGTTAATTATCGATTATATTTTTCAAGGATACAGATTCATCCGACCTTCAATTTTCATAATGACTCTGATCGTGACATCGATCAGTGTCTATGTAATTTGTTGTGAGCTGGTGTCATCAAACCTTCCCTCTTTGGTAGAGGCCGGCTTGTCTCTCCTCTCTGGACTCATGGCGGGTCTCATTGCTCTCCTTCTAATAGGCTGCCTCGGTGCAGGGCTGGCTTGTTTTGGAGCGGGACTAGCCATGGCCACTTACTTTCTTGTTGTGCTTCGAATATTTTTCCACTTCCCTCTGTCTCCTACTCAACTATTGCACAACTCTCCTCCAACCGAGGGAAATCACAGCGGCGACGGTCTCGACAAGGAGGTTTTAGGGTGGGATCGAGTTTTCCCCGTGGCCATGACCCTGATCGTGCTCGTCGTTTCGGCCTGCATTTCACTTGCAGTCTCATTCCTGAAAACGAAACTCGCTTTGGTCGTATCGACTTCTATCTACGGGGCCGTCATGGTTGGACTCGTGACTGATTTTTTTACCGACCGGGCAGCCTCGTTAACCCGGCTGGGTGTCGACTGCCTGACGGCCAGGGTTGGCACGGGTGGACATTTCTGTTTTTCAGGCATCCCTTGCTGTTGGACTGGCTGGGTGATCATTACCAGTGTACCGTGCATTGCCCTCGGAGCAGCAATTTTTCAGTGGTTCTGCTCCGCTGCAGGCTTGGAACACAAGCTCGACAAAATGGGATGTTAGTATTGTTTCTTCTTGCATGGTTTGTTACACTTATAGACAAGTATATTGAATAGTACAGCAGCTTTTAAGTTTGGAGTTTAGTTTTAGCGAATAGCAATTTTTTTTACTAATTGAATTGCTTTGGTGTACCGCCAGTGTTCAACTGTTGCCACAGTTCATTTCCAGCCACCATTGATGCCAACAAAAGAGCAGGTGCACCTGTTCTCATGGAGCCAAGCGAAAAGTACAGGCACTTGTACAGAATAAGAAGGACCAATGGTGACATCATTTCTCGGGTAAAATGCTCCCTGGCTTTTTTATAGGATTGATTACTTTATTGCCATTTGTCACAGGCGCTACTAGTGTCTGGCATTATGCGAAAACCGCAAATGTATACATGGACTTGTAATATCGAAAAGGGCTACTGAAGTCTTTGAATGGCAACAGTAGCATATAAAACTTTTGAAGCAACTCTGGCAAATGGTTAATTAATAATTTTCTAAAATTGCACGCTTGCAAATAATTAATTTATAAAAACGATTCTATAATTTTCCGCTCAATTTTATTTCCAAAGACCCACATGGAAGCGATTGAGGTGCGCAAGTCGAATCCCTCTCTGATGCTCATGAGTGCCAGGTCGAACAGCGACGTCATCACGACCACCGACGACGACGCCACTCTGGTCCTCACCCAGACCCTCAACGAGTAACCCGAGGGGGCCATGCACACATCTTGTTGCATCCCCCACTCACCGATAGCAAGTTGTATACATATTCAAAGGTTTATCGATTTGTAATGAGCCGTCTCGCTTCGCCCGAAGTAAGAGAAAGTGAAGACCCGTTGTTTGAATTGCAACGTGGAATCGGATCGCAACGGAGAAGCGAACAGAGTGCGAGCGTACGAAATGGACTGAAATCTAAACTGGTGCCCGTTTCATACTTTTGTAATCGTCATCGTCGTCTCGATGCCACGCGCGTGTTGGGATGTCCTTTTTATAATTGTGCGTGCATGTTGTATGTTTATGTATAGTTTAGAAACAAAATAGTCGGTTGTTTTAAAAAAAATCTGGTGATGATGTGTAGTCATAGCTATTTTTAAATATTGGTTTTTTTTATAACTTAGTGTACAGCACTTGTGCGACCTGTTAAAGGGGCAGTTGCAAATCCCCTGTAAGTTCATATTTGTTAATTTTTGTATATTTGCAATTATAATTCAGTTTATGCAATCGCTACATTTTTAAGAAAAAATTACTTATCTTTATTTCCAAAATATGGCATTGTTTTGTCCTCCCAGATGTGTATTTATTATTTCGATCGTACGTCATTCCGTGCTCTGTCCTCGCTCTTAAACTGGTTGTTGATTTTTCTTTTCAATTCGAGACTCTCCTTACTCGCTCGTACACACGTGTTCATATTTGAAGATTCACACGAGTCAACTCGAGCATTGCATTGTAGCGTGGCTGCCTCGTGTGAAGCACCACCAGTGATCTTTCTTTACTCATATTATTGTTAATCATAGTTTTTGATACTCTAATTATCATTATTATTTTTTTTTTGGAGATACTTTAAAGTAGTTTCTTTGCTTATTGGTGTTGCCCGTGTACCCAGTGGTTTGGTAATGCTGCATGTTTAAATGTATCATAGCATTTGTTTTTTTTATTATAAAATGCAATAGTTATAATAGGTTTTGTCAGACATCAGTTCAGGTATATTATTATTATTTGTTATACAAAAAAAACTTATGCCATAAGTTGCATATAGATAACAACTACAACTCGTCAAACATTCAGCACTAGGCCCGATCGCTGTTAATTAGATGAAAATTAGAGCATCTGATGCTATTTTTCTTTTCTCCAGTGAGATGGTTGCTCTTAGCTCGCGAATCTTTTTGTTTAAGTTGTCGCCTTTAAAGCGTGAAAGGAATTACAGAGCATGGATCTGCAGTGCAATGTTCAGTGTATTATATATATATATTTTACCGCCTTTTGTTTTAAGAGTAAGCATAATTCAAAGTAAAATTAGTTTTCCAAGCAGACAAAAGTTTGTAGAAGTTGTATGATGTTTACGACCAATGCGCCGTATCTTTTACGATAGAGCACATGAAAGTAGATTTTTGGCACTAAATGGTCGAATAACTAATTTGTTGATGTTGTGACACCAAACTAGCAAATTATTGGCCTTTTTTACACAAACTTTGTCCTTGTATTTAATGATTTTTTTTTATTAACGCGAAGCGCTTTACTGCGGTCCTGCTCTGTCAAATAAAACTAATTGTTGCGAGTTTCTTATTTAATGAACGTATTGCATATTTTAGTTGTGTTATGTTTATGCCTGGTCATTTTTTTTTCTATTCGATTGCTTTAGTTTATTACATTTTAATTGTGTTATTTCCTCATCGTTGTGATGTTAAGTACTTGAAGTTGAGTTGGCACGATTCTGTTGTAATATATTCTTTGTTCCGCTTTTTTCATCTTTAAATCCCTTGTTATGATTTTTATCCGTTATCATCTTCTGTAACCTCCTGGATTTATACATAGTTTTTTCTTTCTCTTTTATTCAACTTGTTTTTCAATGTGCATCCTGATCGATTTTCAAATTACGCCAACAAATCTTTTTGACACATTTAGATCGGCTTTTGATGCTTAGATTGACCTGTATTGTATAAGTTATAATTATATATATGTATATATATATATATATATATATATATATATATATATATATATATATATATATATATATATATTACTGGCAGTGCCAAGCTACTAGTAGCCATACTTACAGATGGATTTGCTAATGTGATCATCCAGTTATAATCACTTAATCACCATTACCAGCTTTATTTAAATACTCTCGAGCATACACATGTACACTTATCATCATCATTGCTTGCCAGCAGACTCAGTACCCCAGATAAGTGTAGCATGCAGTGTTGTGTACATTGAGGATCTTCGCAATCATTTTTTGTTTGAAGGCTGTCTTGATTTGCATTTCAGTTTTATCACATCTGACCCTCCTAGTGCGTAATAATTTCTTGACCGACTTGCAATCTAGACTCAGTCGAATGGCATTTATTTTTAACAGCTCAAGAGTTATCTATGTTGACAATCTTTCCCTGCTCGGAAATACATTTTGGACCTTAATAATGACGAATGTTTATTTTGTGACATCTATAAGGTTGGTTAAGTCCTATAAAACACATCGATATACTTTTGTCTTTACTGAAACTAGTTACTTTCATGTTTTTAATTCTGATGTTGACTTGAATTGCTTAAAAATTCCAATAGTACATTTTTTTCTTGATTCAACTTGCAAAGTACATAATTTATTTTCTGCATATCTTTTGTTTCTTTTTATTCCAGGAAAATAAGTATTATTTAATTAGTATTAGTTTTGTTTTAAAAACATTCGTTGAAATTGAAATGTTAGCCTATTTTCGATGCTTGGAAATTGCGAGCACACTTCCTTGGTTTGCTTCACGCATTTACTTATAAACAGTCCAATGAAACAAAACTTCATCCACCCCGGACCCAATCGACTCCAATAACTTTGTTTTCCTTGGTTGTCTGTTTGTACAAAGCGCTTTGCCGTTGGTCGTACATTACTTGCGATTTCGTATCTGATATCGTTGGTCGTACGTACGTAGCGGAACCGCTTTCTGCTCGGAAGAAACGTTTTAATAAAATTACAACTTTTCCGTTCTACGAATTGATTTTGTTATATGAATTATTCAAAAATAAACGGACAAAGAAAACACAGCAATCAGTTCTTACCACTGATCTCTATAATATATTATAGAGATCAGTGGTTCTTACCGAAAAACAAAATGGCAGCGTCAGCTTTTCTCAATGGCGGACGCGTTTCTGGTTTAAGTTTCGAAAACAGATCTGCTTCAATATTGGGGTTAGGTTCAAAGTTCAAAATTTTTAGGGAGTCGCTATTATCTATCTGTTAGCACAATTAGTTTGTTTTTAAAACTCAATGTTGTATCAATATAATATTCAACGGATGTCAAAATTCTAATCAATTGACCCGTTTGGCAAGCAATTAATTTTTATTGAATAATAATTTAATGCGATGTCGAACGAAGAACGTAAGAAATTGTTCGAAGAAAGATTGGACAATCTGCCTTATGTTGACGAAGAAAGTTCTTCCGACGCCGACTTTATGGATACTGAGGTTAGGTCTTGGGTGGGTGATATTGATATAGCCAAAGAAACCCATTTTTAGATTTAAATTTGTGATAAATAACCCCTTCCAACATTTGAATAATGTTTTTTTATTTGCTGTTTTCCGTAAATGGTATTTAAAAAAAATCACTAATAGGCCCAGTTGGTTTTTCTAGACTCCATCAGAATGTGCGACGAACAACAAAGGCACCAAACAAGAGAACGTACTCCCCGTTCCATCGTTTCCAAAAATAACTCAAGCAGATAATGGAAATTCTTCTGTAAAAATGAAAGATCAGATAGCCGAGATAAAAGATTTTCCAGCTCGTTTCCATCCAAGCAAAAGCTTCTCTGTGATGTCCAATCCAGCTGTTGATTATGGCTTGAATCAAGTTTCCGTTTTCGTGGATGACCCCCGTGCACCGCTCTTGACGCAAAATGCTCGCCTGAGAAGACAATCTTTAATAAGGAAACTCAGAAGAGCTTCTTTGGCTGGTGGCATGGTTGCCAAAGCCGAAGAGGAGGATTTTTTAGCAGGACCTGACAGGTATTAATACTGATCTTGGAGTATACCTAGGTATCTTATGTTTTTATGTGAGGACGACTTGCAGGAATAGTCTGGGACTTGCTTAAGCCTTTTAGATGCTACCAGTTACTGTTGTTAACAAATATATTAAAGTTTTAATCGTTATAGAAATACCATTCTTATCCCAATTTGTTCAACTTTATATAAGTAATTTGTTTCTTTTTTTTTGCACAAACTACTATTACCTACTCGTAGACTAGACATTTTCGACAGCTTCTAAATTGCTCTCTATAAGCTGGTAACATCTGCTTTTTCAGCAGAATTATAAGCTAGAGAGCTTGACTGGACGACTTGACTGGCGCTTTTAGGTTGAATTAAAAATAAGTTGTAATGAAACAATAATAATGAAGTACAATTTTGCTAAACAAAAAATCCAAATCAAGCCGTCGTAGCTCCATGAAGACGTTAACAGGCTACGGTACCTTGTACACTCCACTGCTCCATAGACTGAGCATTCTCCATCGCATGAGTTTCGCCGATGTCGTCGAAAGAATCACCTTGACCTGGGACAAAATCAACGTTTTTGCTCCGTATAAGGTTTTTTACGATCATCCATTTTGTATTGTAACCAAAGACGACGAATAAAAGTTGTGAAAGTGTTGAGCGTTTTTATTTTATTTAAGTTATTTTTTTTAATTTAAAGTATAAAGCAATAATGTTTAATTAACTGGCTTAATAAACAAAAAATGTGCAACTCTAAAAGCCTCCTGGCAAATCTTCTCTGCTAAAGTCTAAGAAGAAAGATGCTGAAGCCACTGACGCGAACCTTCAACCAGCACTAAAACAGATTTTATGCAACGGTGGTTTTATTTTGCTATTTGTTGTGTTCGTGATTTTTCCTTATTATATTTAATAAAAAAATTTTTTTATCGCACTTAAAAAGTCATGTATATTTCATTTTCAAATGTATAATAACTCAACAGTTACTGGCTTGGTTGAACCTGGAACTCTTCTAGCCATCATGGGCGCCAGGTATGAAGAAATTTTAACGAACATTTGACAGTTAGTTACGGCATCTTTGATTTTTTGTCATGCAGTGGTTCAGGAAAGACAACTTTATTGAACGTACTGACCTATAGAAACAGGGGTAGCCTGATAGTTCAAGGTGACGTACGGGTCAACGGAGGTCAGATAGGGAAAGCTATGCCCAGTCTCTCTGCTTATGTACAACAAGAAGATTTGTTCTTGCCAACAATAACAGTCAAAGAACACCTCTGGTTTCAAGTAGACTTTTAGAGCGTTGTAGTTAAATTACATTTTAGTCTTTTTTTTAATTAAATTTGATGCATCTTGTATTAATTTATATTAAATATTCAAATTACTTTTTGAATTCAATTTAAGTTCATTTTTTTTGGTCAATCACAGTCTCAACTGAGAATGGACAGAGAGATACCGAAAGAGATTAGAGAAGACAGGGTTGATGAAGTTATGCAAGAGGTTAGCGATGATGATGATGATAGCGATTGTAGTCATGATGATGATGATGATGATGATGATGGGTAGTAGTTATGATAATGAAGTTGGATGCTTGTGATGATGATAATGATGATGACTCCCTGAAACAGATGGGACTGCACAAATGTTCAGAAGTCCTCATCGGTGCTCCGGGCAAGATCAAGGGCATCTCTGGCGGAGAAAAGAAAAGACTGGCTTTTGCTTCCGAGGTGAGTTGATTGTAAGGTTTGACGAAAGATTAAATTGGTTGGTTGATTGATTGATTGATTGATCGATCGATCTATTAATTGATTGATCGCTTGATTGATTGATTTACAAAATGATTGACTTGCTGATCAATTCATTTTCTTCTCCGTCAAACTATCCTCTCTAAACCATAAACTCGTTTTGGTAAAAACTTCGATGAATCGCTCCTTACAAAGAACTCTCAATGCAATTTTTCTATTTGTTGTTAATTTCCAGCTGCTGACCAATCCACCATTGCTGTTCTTGGACGAACCGACATCCGGTCTCGACTCCTACATGGCCCACAACATCCTGACGACCTTGAAACAGCTGGCCAGTCAAGGTCGTTCGGTCGTCTGCACCATACATCAGCCATCTTCCGAGCTGTTCGAACTTTTCGACAGGTTGACATTATTTATTTTTTTTTAATTTTATTTTTTGTCTATCTTGAATGTATTTTATTGTTTTTATTTTTATGTTAATTAATAAATAAATTGTTTAGGTGTTTAATTATTCTGTATTTTATGTTATTTAAAAAATTGCTTTTAAAAGGCTTTTGCTGCTGAGCGAGGGCAAGGTCGCCTACATCGGACCAGCCAATGAGGCGTCAGAATTTTTTAAAGGGTTTGTTTGTAAACCAAAAATCTTTAAACTTTAATTAGTCTGTATTTTTTTTAATACGAGACTGTAATTCTGGTAAGCTAGTAGTCGATAATTTATTCTGTTGAGTGTCAATCAAGGCCAAACCACCAATTAATCGTTTCAGCTGCGGCTACCCGACTCCGCCCAATTACAATCCTGCTGACCACTTTGTCAGATCGCTGGCCATCGAGCCCGGCAGGGAGGAAGAATCGAAAGAAAAAACGGAGGTAACGATTTTTCATTGGCCGATAGATAGATGGACAGCTGTCTCGATTGGTCAAATCAGCTGACTAGTGTGTGTTTAACAATAAACAAGCTAGCCAATAGAAGGGATAAAAATGTTTTTCTTTATTTTTTTATTTTTTTTATAGAAAATCTGCAAAAGATTTGAGATGACCAAGCAGGCCGATTACGTTCGCAGGCTGATCGAAGAAACCAACTTTTGCGAAGACGGGGCACTGGTTAGTGGGTGGATGAATGAGTGGGTGGATTAGTGAGTGAATGAATGAGTGAGTGAATGATTGAGCGAATGAGTGAATGATTGATGGAGTGAATGAGTGAATGAATGGAAAAGGGGTGAATTGAAGGAAAAAACACGTGGGGAGGGAATTATTGATACAATTTTTGTTTTTATTTATTTACAGTACGACGAAGAAGTATTTTCAGAATTATCACCGTGAGTATACTGTCATCATCATAACCACCAACACCACCACCGCCGCCACCAGCACCACTACTACCACCACCACCACAACCACCACCACCACAACCACCACCACCACAACCACCACCACCACAACCACCACCACCACAACCACCACCATCACTATCATCCTGACTATCATAACACTTATTTATTTTGACATTTTCTCTCTCTCTCTCTCTCTCTCTCTCTGTCATGGCTCAGGTACAAGGCATCGTGGTTCAGACAGTTCTTTGTTGTCTTCTGGAGATGTTTCGTCAACAATCTAAGAGAACCGGCAGTCTTCAAGATCAGACTTTTGCAGATTGTTGTCAGTTGTATAGAAAAAAATTCTATTAACAGATTTGTATAATGAAAGATTGAAAAAAAAGAACATGGCAAACAACAAACTTATCTAATTATAGAAGAAACTTTTCAAAATTCAACTTTTCATTATTATTATTAGAAATAATAAATATACAATAACGCAATGGTTCAGAGGATTTATGTTTTTTTGTTTGAATTCCTGTAAAGGTTCTGTCCTTGATCTTCAGTCTGGTCTACTGGCAGCAGGAATTGAACCAAAGAGGTGTCAGTAATATCAACGGAGCGTTGTTTCTTATGCAGATGCAAATGACCATCGGGTTCATCTTTAATGTCGTTTTGGTTAGTAATCGTTGTCATCTTTCTCAATATCTTCCATTATCATCATCGTAGTCATTGAGAATTATTGAACTTAGATTTTCCCGTCGGAGTTTCCTGTTTTCTTGAGGGAGCACTTTGACGGGGTGTACAGGGCAGACGTCTACTTCTTGTGCAAGACCCTCGTAGAAGTAAGTGTGATGTCGGATGGTGTACAGCAACAATGATGATGTATGGTAGTGATGATGATGATGATGACGACTACGACGCCGACGATGACGAATAGTTGTGATCATTTTGAAAGAAGGGATTGATGATGATAATGATGATGAATTAAATGTTTGTCGTTTCAGCTGCCGCAGTTCACGTTGCTTCCTTTGATATTTACCGTTATGATGTACTGGTCAGTCGGTTGGTTAAAATTCTGATAATCATGATTTTGATTGATTGGTTGGATGATTTGTGGGTTGATTGAATGGTTGGTGGGTTAATTGGATAGTTGGTTGTTTGATTGATTGATTGATTGATTGATTGATTGATTGATTGATTGATTGATTGATTGATTGATCGATACACTTAATATTCAAGAATATTTTTGCAGGATTTTACAACACCGCTTCAGCATTTTTCATTTGCTTCGCCTGCAACTTCATGGTCTGTAACACCTCGGTTTCGTTCGGTCAGTTAGTTTCACTTTCGTTTCATCAACTGAACTTTTTGTACATTCTAAATATATCCTAGATAATTAATTCTTTCCTTCCTCAGGCTACCTGCTGTCAACTGCACTGAACAATACAGCTCTGGCCCTAGCAGTCGGTCCGCTATTTCTCACGCCCTGTATCATGATTGGCGGATTCTTTGTCAACTCGGCGTATGATTCGTTGATTCAAATATTTGTAAATTTAAAAATGGACAAGCTGGCTACTGCTTACAAATGTAAATACTATTATTATAATTTATCCCAATGAATATTCATTAGATCAATTCCTATATATTTCGTTTGGCTGAAATACTTGTCCTGGTTTACATATGCAAATGAGATTCTGGTGGTCAACCAATGGTCAAATATCGACAAGATTGGTTAGTTTTTATTACCTTTTATAATGTTTTAAATTGTCCATTTTTCTCAATATTCTATTTTTTTCAATAATTCATTTTGTCATTCCTTCTAGAGATTTCGCAATCTCTTTTAGTTTATTGGTTTAATCGCATCTGTTTTGAGTATTATTAAAAATAAAATTAGAATTAATAATATAAATAATAATAATACATTAGTTTTATTTTATTAACTATTATTTTATTTTTTTGATTATTTTTTATTTTAGTATTATTACTTTTCAATCGTATATAAATTCATTCATTAACTCATAAATATGAGTTTGAGTTTGAGTTTGTTTATTCAGTTATCAATACATACATTCAAAATCACAAATAAGACAGAACAAAAAAAAACAATAATAATTAAATAGTCATTATAATAGCATGTATGATTGATGAAGAGGTGCTGCATCAGGCCCCTCTGTGCTGACGAGTTATACTGCAATCAAAGTAGAGCGAGTTGATCTTTGAAGGCATTCACCGAACATGCGTCCACTGCTTCCTGCGTCAAGGAGTTCCAGCTGAAAGCTACTCGATTTGTGAAAAAGTGTTTTCGCTCTTCACATCCTTTAATTCTTTGTGGTAAAAGAAGGCAGTTGTGACCTCTCAAACAATAGGATCTGTTAGTTTGCCATGTGGGATGTTTTTGCAATACAAAAAAATTCACTTCATCAATATGAGCCAGTATTTTGTATTGTTGGATCAAATCGCCTCTAACCCTACGTTCTTCAAGCGTGGTAATTCCAAGCTTCTGTAGTCTTTCTAAGTATGGTAAATGTTTGATTGTTGTAATTATTTTTGTAACTTTGTGCTGGACCTTTTCGAGAGTATCAATGTCCCGGCTTAGATGAGGAGACCAAACTTGAACTGCATATTCGAGGTGTGGTCGAATGTAGGCCTGGTATAATGTTTTCCAAAGATGGAGACTACGACTTCGGAATAATTTTTTAAGTCTACCAAGAGTTCTATTAGCCAAGGCAGCCGCTGCATTCACTTGAGACCTTGCTTTGAGATCATCCGATACTAGAACACCAAGATCTCGTTCGACTGTCGTTACTTCTAAATTCTTTCTATTTCCATCTGGGTCTAACATAGAATAAATAAATTTTGATTTCTGATTGGTTCGTCCAACGTGCATAACTTTGCATTTGTCAATGTTGAATGGCATCAACCATTTGTGTGACCACTGGACTGCCTCATCTATATCGTTTTGGAGTCTGATACAGTCTTCCACGGATTTGATAATCCCAATGATTTTACTATCATCTGCAAAAAGCTTGATGTGTTGAGATAATTTGTCAGGGAGGTCATTTATATAGAGCAAAAACAATAGAGGCCCAAGTACTGAGCCTTGCGGTACCCCACTCGTAACCTTTTTCCATCCTGAAGTACAACTGTCGATCTGAACTCTCTGCTGACGATTGGTTAACCAAGATTCAATCCATTTGTGAAGAGAGCCCTGTATACCGTACGCTCTCAGTTTGTGCAATAAACACCGATGTGGGACTTTGTCAAAAGCTTTCGCAAAATCTGTGTAGACAACATCCACAGAAACACCAAGATGAACACTTTCTGTCAGAATGTCGCGGGCTTCCAGTAAGTTGCTTACGCATCCTTTTTTTCTTACAAATCCGTGTTGACTTTTAGTTATTAGGTTATTTATAGTGCAGAAAGACGTGATTTGCTCGTGAATAAACTTTTCGCATACTTTGCAAAGTACGGAAGTTAATGATACTGGCCTATAGTTTCCTGCCTTTATTTTGCTACCTTTTTTAAAAATGGGCGTAACATTAGCTAGTTTCCATAGATCTGGTACCATGCCTGTGGTGATAGACATTCTAAAGATGAGAGTGATAGGAATTGCAAGAGCAGCTGCGCTGTTTTTTAATATACGAGGATGAAATCCATCAACTCCCATAGCCTTGTTCGCCAAGAGTTCTGATAGTCTTTTTTCAACCTTTTCAAATGTGAAAACGCTCTCGTCAATATTGCATTCGGAATCTGTTCTCTGTTCAAAAAAAGGCAGTTGATTGCCTGATTCGGTAACAAAAACAGATTGGAAGTATTCGTTTAGCGTCTTGCATATTACTTCTTGGTCGACCGATGTGTCACCGTCAGCCGTTTCAATTGCCTTTATCTTCTCTTGAGTTTCATGTTTATTTCGAATGTGAGTATGAAGTAGATTTGGTGAATAAGCGAGATTTTCTTCGTAGTGAAGCATAGAAAGTCTAACTACTTTTGCCACGTTTTTACAAGCTTTTTTATGAGCTAGCTTAAGCTGGACATGTGTGTGACGCCCGGCTGCTAGGTATTTTGACCAAAGTTGTCTCTTCAGTTGAACCGCCGCTAACACTTCTGGAGTGACCCATGCCTCTGACTTTTTCTTAAAAGGCACTGTTGTTGTTGGGATAAATCTTTTTACTGCATCATCGTAAATTTTAACCAAGGTGGTGTAGCACTCGTTAACTGAGCGATGTAAGAAGAGGGTTATCCAGTCTTGTGAGCTGATAAAGTGTGAGAAAGCCGTAAAGTTGGCTCTACTCCATATACATCGGGGTTTGTTGTGCCTTTCGATTGTCGGGCAGCCAGCTACACTTATTCTTCCCATTATTAAACAATGTGATTGACCCATTGGCGTATAGCCTAGTGAATCGCCTTTTGTAAGCTCCATGAATTGATCTGGTTTGTTGGTGATAATAAGATCAAGTGTGCTTTTTGGTGCAACATCTCGTGAATGTCGGTAAGTACAAAAAGTCACTACTTGTGTTAGATCGTTTTCTTCGAGACATGACTGAAATCTGATATCCCCTGGGCGCTCGTCCATCACATGACCAGCTGTGGCTACTCTGCCACCCACATCAACTTCTTCGTACCATGTATGACTGAAGTTAAAATCACCATAAAGCAACATCGTTGCACAATTGAGTCCAATTAGTGATTTTTTTGCAATTTTTATAGCTTCAATGGTATTGGTTAAATATTCATCGTCATAATCATGTGGGCGGTAGATGCAGCCAAGTAAGATCGATTCCTTACCGTAACGAATTGTTATCCACAATTGTTCAATATTTTTCGAATTAAGCTCTGGTAAAGAAACGTTAAATGAAACTATTTCGTTCTTGACATAGATAGCGACTCCACCACCTTTGCTATTTCTGTCCGTTCTATGCAATTGGTATCCATTCACGATTGTGTCCGACCTTTCATTAAACCATGTCTCAGTGAAGAACATAACGTCTGGTTGGTTTTTCTTTGATAGTGCTGTTAGTCTGGCCGTGAGTTCGTCTTTCTTCTGACTATTCAGTGAACAAGGGTTATTTGCCCAGAAACAAAGAGTTGTTGTGGATTTTAATAAGTCAATTTTGTCTTGGGAAAGACTACCGATGTTTTGTTGGCGCTGTGTGGGATGTTTTGGCTTGGCAGGACGGGATCTTTTACTTGGAAGACCCAGTTCTACTTTTGTTAATTGACCCGAAATATAATTTATTTATTTGAACAAGCTCATAAGATTTATTTGCATAGAATTTTTTTATTTATTTTTTTATTTAATTCAGAATGCGTTAGTGACAGTGGTGGAGAAGAGGAGGTCACAGGAGGAAGGTGCTTTGATAACGGTAAAGAGGTCATAGCTTCGCTCGGCTACAAAGAGGTTAGCGAGTGGTTTGGCTAATCGAGTGAATTAGCGAGTGGGTGAATGAGTTAGTGAGTGAATTATTGAGTAAGTAAGTGAATGAATGAGTGAATAAATAAATAAATGAATGAGTGAATGAATAGATGCATGAGTGAGTGAGTGAGTGAGTGAGTTAGTGATTAAATAATTAAGTGATTGAATGAAAAAAAAACTAGTAATTGAGCGAGGGAGTTGATAGTTTTAAAAACAAACAATTACATTATAGTTTTCACAGCTAGTTATCTTTTGAACTCTAGTTTGGTTGTGACTGCTTGATTAATAACAGCTGATTAAGCTGGTTAGTAGAAGAGAATTAAAAGTTTTCAAACTCATGAATATTCAAATGATCACGTGGTTTCACAGGGGAACATGCTCTTTGACTTCATGATGCTCCTGGTACTGGCTCTCTCTTTCCGACTCATCTCTTTCATGTTTCTTCTAGCCAGAGCCAGGAAGACTTACAAAATCGACAAGAAGAAATTCGCATGATCGACGAATGACTTGATTTAAAATTTAAAAAAATTGAATCAAAATTAAAACAAATTTTCTTTATTAATTTTAAATAAACAATTTATATAATAAATTATTTTGGTGTTTCTTGGTGTGCGATCCGTTAATGTAACTCGAAGGTTAAGCAGAGCGGACCTTCGGAATTTCCCGTGGGTTATTTTTAAATTGTTTACTTCGAAGCAGGAACTTTAAAATAATAACAACAATAATAAGCAGTCAATTAAGTCCTTAAAAACCAGCTGGTTATTTAAAACCACAAAACTGTTCGTTGCAATTACTCATACCCATGTAGTCAGAGTTAATCATGAATTTATTATACAATCTCATCAGGGCCTGGTGGCATTGAGTTATCGTATGCAGGTTCTTCAGAGATTATATGGACGTTACTTGTATGACGTTCGACACGGATGTGACGTAATATGTCACAGAGAGAGCTGAATGATGACCTTGGATTTAGACAGTCCAAACGGTGATTCGCCACTGTTAGGCAGAGCCGATTGTTGAAATTGTTTCGAAACAATAACCATTCGGTAAAAAATAAATGATTTGTTGTTGTTGTTGTTATTCTATATTCTATCAGAAACCACAAAAAATCAGATGAATTGAAAGTTTAAAATAATCTTACGCCTACGCTTTGAAGAACAACGCACGCAATCACACGTACACTTCCTCTAGCTGTCGTATCCATTTCCCGTGCGTGTTTCCCCAACAAGGGATGGGTACAACTTATGTATATAAATATATAAGCTACCAATAATTATACATACAGCTGATGAGAAAGTTTTTGTTTAATGGTTATGCGGAATAGATAAAAATAATCAAAAACTGATTTCTTTGGCGAACGAGAAGTTGAAAAATGTCGGAGTCTGAAAAAAGTGAGTTTTGTTGGGTTTTTTTTGGGAGAAAAACTTGATGCGACGGGGATTGGTAATGATGGGTGTTTTTACATTTGAATGATATTTTCCGTTTTCTAGATAAAAATGTACATGAAGAAAAAGAAAAGGATAAAACAAAAGAGTAATTCATAAAAATTGTTTTGATTTTTTAATAATAATAATAATGATAATAATAATGTTTGACAAATTTAAAGTGGCGTAAGTTACTTTAAGTATAAAGTAAAACTAAAAAAACCAGAGTATTTTTCTTCTAAACAGTAATAACCCGACTCTAATCTGAATCTGATAATAAAAAATAAAAATAAATTTATAAAATTTATATTTTTAAAAGAGCAAACATTGATGACAATCAACTGTTTGATTATAATTTTTTCAGAAAAGATTTGGAAATAATTTCGAGAGTCATTGACGATTTCAAGAATTTTATTCCGGAATTATTCCTAGATGATTTGTCGGTAATGATCTGATACTTGTCGTCATAAATTTTATATCAATGTGATAATGAAAATGCGATAATATCGTAATAAAAACCAAATACCGTTATACCATAATAAATACTCACGATTTTAAATAAAACTCACAAGAATTATACAAAAAAGTTCAACACTGGGATGAAACATGTAGAAGAAAAGTTCAAATATAAAAACGATGATTAGATTTATTAATAGCCTTTTGCTTATCGATTAATATTTTTGTTTTAACATAATCAGTAATTTTTTAAAACTCAATAAAATATGGATGCATTAAAGACTAACTTAGAAATTGCTTCTCAGACTCCGTCGGAAGTTGCGAAAGAAGATGGAAGTGAGCTTAACGACGTATCATCTCCAGTCTCTCCACTGAAATTATCGACAACGTCGATTGATCTGGTAAACACTCAGAAAGTTACGAGCAAGGAAAGAACCACTAAAAGTACAAAATTGTTTAAAAAGCACAATTATATTCGTTGATCGGTCGGTTGTTATCAGCAATTTATGCTGTTATCTGTTTATCAGGACGTCTCAATGAGCCGTATTTGCCATCAGAAGAACCACAAAAGAAACGCTTTGAAAGAAATCTCTCAACCGGTTTTTGATTTTTGAATATTTAAATCTGATCAATATTTGAGTTTATTTGGTATATAAAAAAAAACTTTAACCTTAATTCATCAGTGGCTCGTTGCGTGAAAAAATAAAAAAAGTAGTTGACTTTTTTCTTCTAAGGAGGTTCCCAAAGAGGATCTACTACTGTCAAACCTTCCCGTTCTCGGATGGCGACGCTGAACGACATTTTACCGCGACCGAGTCGGTCAGTTTTGGCACGATCGTACGACGATGAACGCTTCCATGGTTTCGACAGCGATAGCGCTGCATCTAATCTTTTGTATTTATCACAACGGAACCGCCGTGGTCAACCAATCGCTTCAAAGGCGGCGTCGGCTTCCCAGGCTCCATTTCTATCTAGGCAACGACCAGGAAGCCATTTCTGTAGCGCTAGGAGCAATTTGGGCAAATCAATCATTAAGCGTTTGTATTGTAAACTTATATATGAAATTGTATTTTTAAATGTTGACTGATTTCTGTTTTTATATTTGACAGGAAATGTTGGTAAAGTTAATGTACCTGTGGAATCGCATGAAAATCTATGTTTTTCAGACAGGATGGAAAATCTACTTAGTCCATACACCAGTAAAACAAGTTATTATTTGTTGAAATCAATTTGTTGATTGATTAACTGTTTCCATAAACAGTTATACTCTGCAATTTGGCCATGCTAATAATTTGTTTCTATAAGAACTTTAATAAAATAAATTCTACTTTTATGTTATCCATGTGTTATATTTATTTACTTTTTCAAATATTATTAAATGTTATTTTTATGTTCTCATAAGGTGGCCATCATCATCATCAAGAGAGTACTTCAACTTTGCCTTTCCAGAACTATCCGTCGACTCAATCCACATTATCGCTGCTTCCAATAAAACCACATTCAAGTCCTTCGGAGGAACCTATCTTCAAAAGTATATACTTTATTTTTTAATCAAAATTCATCAATACTTAAAAAAATATATTTTTTAAAATACCTGGATTAACAAGCATGAAACTAAACATTGAAATATCTACCAGAGCCTATGTCGAGCTATCCGCGCAATTTCAGAGAATACACGGATAACTTACCCGCTTTTCCAATGTTGCCAAGATATCCTGGAATGATTTCCATGTTGCCAAGTTCTTCACAGGGGCACGGTTCAGCCTGGCAAAGCTGCACTTTGTCACAAAGAGGTCAGTACCAGGCAAAGTCGTCACAGCAGCCGAGTACCATTGTAGCGCACAAGCCAGCTGTCGTTGTAGCGCAAAAGCCAGGTACCGTTGTAGCGCAAGAACCAGCTAACGATGAGACAAAGCAGCCAGTTACAGTTACAGCCCAGCAACCAGCTACTGTTGCACTAAAACCACTGGCTGTAACTTGCTTGCCTGCGGTGCTGACGTCAAGCCCACAACTGTCTCATCTCGAGCCATCGAACGACATGCCGGGGACAGGTGAATGGGCTGCCCGGCCTGACGAATTAGCCTCTCCACCTATTTTACCAGGTTCGTTTAGCTTTATAGTTTTATTATCGAGTTTATTTCAACTCTAATATTTTATTATTTATCAGAACGTTCTGAAGAGCTAGGAACTTCAATGAATCCAAAGCAGGAACATCTGGAAACAGAAGACTCTGATCAAGCAAGAAATTCACCGCTTCCACCCGGTTTTTTAGGTCATTAACTTATCAAATGCATAAAGAAACTATAAATATTAAACTAATATTGTATTGTTTGATTTATTCAAACATTTATACAAGCTACGTTAGCCACTAACAAGGTCTGATAATATAATAAAATGAAAAGTTTTTTGTCGGTAAAACTAAGTATTTGTTTTTTAACATCTAAATATGGTAAATATACTATTTCTTTTTTCTAAAAAAAAAATTATGCAAAAGTTACTACAGTTGGACAGTGTCGTTCTTATTTTCCAGGATACAACAAAAATCTAAACCAATACTAGATGATTTATTTCAACAAATTAACCAAAGTCACTCAACTTCACTAGTTTAGTTTTTCTTTCAAATGCCAGAGCTCCTGATGAATGTTTTTAATCATGTTTAAAACATAATTTTATTTAATAGTTATAAAATAATCACTAAAATAGCGTAAGTTTAGAGTTATTTATTTTGAAAATTAGAACCTAATAATAAGTTTGTATTATTTTTTTATTTATACAGATGATGTCATTGGAATCAGGCAAGTGTCTATTTCATTTAACATTCATATATAATATATTTTTTTACTACGTTATCGTCTTTAGTGGAACCTAATATTGGGCTTAGATCAGTTTTTTTTCCTTACATACAGTTATGTTTTTTGAATTAATAATATTTTTAAAATTAAAACCAAAAAACAGTTGTTTGGATAAATTTAAATAATTAAACTGAATAAAATAATAATTTTTATTAGTAGATTTTATTTGTATATTTCAGCCCTGATGTAATGAGCTGGCCTGAAGCAATACTCAATATAATAGATGGGCTATTAGCATCACTTAATTGAAATAATGAAAACTGGAAAAATAGTTTGTTTGTTTTTTATTTTTTTTATTTTTATGCAGTTTTGTTCCAGATTTGTTTAACCTGGTTTGATTGATTTGCATAATGTTTTTTTATTTACAGACAGATATCTGCTGGATTGCATTGCTGAAGATTATTTTTAAAGCAATCACAATAACAATAAATTTTTTTCAACCAAGATTACTACAAATTGAGATGATTATAATGAAATTAAAATATTAACTTGCAAGCCATTTTTACAGAATTTTAATTAACATTTTGTTAACATACTTCATACTTATATTCTATAAATATAAATAAATTAAACTTGACCAAATAAACCGCGAAGGTGTGATGCTTCTTTTTAAACAAACTAATCTTAATAATCTAAAATAATGAGCCGGCTTGTTTTTACTGTCGTAAATTGACCGAACGAGTAAGAAAGTGAAAAATAGTGCAGATGTCTTCTGAAAAATTAAAAAGATACAGTGTAATTCAAATAAACCTTTTTTTTCTGTAACATAAACTTAGCGTTTTTATTAAATTATTTTTAAACCAGGCTGTTCATGTTGAACGTTGAATTCACTCACGATCGGAACTACTTTTACAAAATAAAAAACAAATGTATAAATTAATAACTTTAATTAGTAAAAAAAAATATTTAAACTTTAGAGGGAGCGTTCCTGCAACGAATTCTTAACATAGACGTCATCTCGAGCAAATAAAAAGTTTGTTTACATTGTGTAAAATTGGAACATCGCTCAATATCGAACATTCGTGTTCAAATTTATAGGAAAACATTTGGAAGCAAAAACATTTCTGTTAAATAACATTTATTATTAATCTTTTTATTTTTTTATCAAAACAACTTTTAAGAAAGTGGTAAGATTAAAAGAAAAATTAATCAGCTGTTTTAAAGTTTTTCCTAGTTTTAAACAAACAGGCAAGTAATGCTGGATTTGTATTAATGTATTTTGAACCAGTTAGTGAAGTTTTATAATCGGTCATACTTGCCTATGTCACATAGTAATATAGTAAAACGCACGCACACACGCACACATACCTATACAAAGTAATACACACATAGGCTATGTATGTCTGTGAATAACAATTTAAAAAAAAATAAATAGTCAGTTTTGTCTATATGACTTTTAAAAACAGCAATATGGACTTCAAGATTCAGCATCAAAGTGAGATTTTAGTTCATCTTCCAACCGCTTTCATGGAGGGCAGGGCTCACGTAAGCTCAAATATTAAATAATTATTTACATAGTTTTCAGCAAAATTATTATTAAGTGAAACTCAATCATTTTTATTAAAAGTATTTTCTAGCATTTTCAAGTTTAATAAAATCATATTTTTTTCCCACTACGACTTGTTACCAATTATTAGATGGTAAAAGGTATTGGACTTCTGCAAGCTGTGAGAGAATATTTGGAAATGATCAAAGACGAAGGTAGAGGAAGGCATCCGGAAGACTTGTGGAAAAACGCAAATTTCTATGCAAATAGTTCTTATCCGTGGCTTGGCAGACAAAGTAAAAATTACTAATTTGAGTTGAGTAAACAAGTCGGGCCATAATTATTTGTCCAGTGGTCCTCAAGATAATAAATTGTTTACTGATATCTAAATGTTTACGTGTTTGGTCACTAAATTGTAATAAGTACCTTATAAGACAGCTCTACCAGGTGCTTTTCGTGCCAACAGAAACTGGGAAGGGTGATGAAATTCGAAACACTGACTTTCCAAACAAACACCGCTCCAGTATTTCAACGCCTTAAAGAAATTATAAAATAACTTTTTTTACAGCTGAAAAAGACCTGAATAATAGAAAAATGAATAGTTTGATAGGTGATATTGTAAGGCTTGTGCCGCAGGATTTCTTGAAAGCTAACGAATCGGAAGGCTTTAATGTTAGTTATAACTGTGCACAATATGTCGATTATTATCAATTAAAAAAATTAAAACAATCTAATACATTTGAATAGTGTTAAAAAACTAAAATTAAAATAAAATCTTTTTTTTTAAATTTGACACCTAATTCACGAATTACTGCCTCAATTTTATATGTACATGCGATAATAATAATACCTAAATACATAAATAATAATTAAATAATTAACATTTTTCTATCTAATACAACAATAATGATAATAATTAAATACATAAATACAAATAAATATTAAACAATTCTTCCACTTAATTTTCCGCAGATTGGAAAATGCCTGGAATCAATTATTGATTATTTAAAACACGTGGATGAAATTGCTAAAGTTGGAAAGTTTTCTCCGTCGAGGACGAAAGAAGAAATTGCAGAAATAATTAACAATAATATCTATGAAATAGTACAGAAAAAAAGTATAAATTTATTTAAAATTATAATACTAAAAACCAGAGATGTTGCGAGTACTTATGAAACGAGTAGGAGTACAAGTACGAGTATCATGTACTACATCTACTCAGTACTGCCCCTCTGTGAACCCCGTCCTACCATCTAAGCTGGCGTGATGGCATAATGGCGGGATAACGTGGTTTAAAAAAAAAACTAGTACTATTATTATTATTCAGGTTGTTATATAGCGCTTTTTAAAAAAGAAGTCACAAAAGCGCACTGCACAGATAAATAGACAAGAACAATTCAGTTTTACTAGTATAGCAGCTCTATTTATAATCAGTACAAACTGGTGGTACTAGTAACATCTCTATTCATAATTAGTATCAATTAGTACTAGTAACAACTCTATTCATAATCGGTACAAACTTGTAATAACTCTATGCCTAATCAGTACAAACTTGTACTTATTTTTATCAAGCAATTGCTGGACTAGCCATTTCTTCGCTGAGTCTTGCATCATCTCAATCAACATCTTCTTCGATTACCGTACCGCGTGCTTTCTCTAAATACGTCCTACCAGATACAAAATCTTCCTATGCAGTTAGAATGCAAAACTACCAGCAAATCGGTCCAATCACAGGAAAGTTTAATTTTTACAATCTTTTATTTAGGTTACAATTTTTCTTTGTGTATGTGTGTCTTTTTCTGTACGCAAATCTTCCAAGTAAAATTTAACCAGCTTTTTGACTAGCTAGGAAGTTAACACTTTTAGCATAGCTTTATATTGGATGACAATACATGATTCAATTAAATAAAATGGTGGTGTTGAAAAACTCGTTTTTCCTTTACTTGTTATTATTTACGTTATAAGGCTCGAAATATAAAGTGTTGATTATATGAAAATTTACAAGTTAAGAACAATTTCAATGTTAATTATATGATAATATTTATTAGTATAATAAATGTAATTTTCTTTTGGAATTCACTGAAGTTGCCATACTAATAATAAGTTACTTTTTTTTAACAACAATGACAATTTTAAAACAACTAGCATTTCAAAAACAAAAAACATACAGATGTATCCAGAATATCAAAGTCCAGCATCGTTAGCTCTAAATCTGAAGCAAACACTTCAACAACTGTGCCTACATCTCGTTTAGAACAAGCAACAAATGAAATTGAACCGTTTTTAGACGCGAATAAAAGTAATACTTAAAAAAGTTGATTGACAAAAAATAAAATATAATAAAATGAAAATGAAATAAAATGAGATTAAATAGAAAAAAAAGGAAATGAGGTCAAATGAATTAAAATAACATAAATTAAAGTTGAATAAAATAAAATAAAATCAAATAAATTAAAAGAAATAAAATTAAATAAATTTAAACTTAAATTAAATTAAATGATTTTTTAGAAACTACCGTTCCAATAACCGGTAAATCTAAAACAATAAAAAATCCTTTTATAAAAAGGGAAATTCATAAAAAAGAAGAAATCCGTTTAACTTGGAAAACAAATCCTATAAGTAAGCATTTGAAACTTAATTACTTGATGCACTTCATTTTTATATCATTATTAAACTGTAGAAATTTAATTTCATACAGATATTAAATTTTTAATAAGATTTGACGTAATAAATATTACAAATGCTAAAAAGCAATTGACAAATTAAATTTTTTACTTTTTAAAATCCTCACTCATTGTGTTCTTTGCTAGATATTGCCATCGAAAGAAAGTGAGTTAATCAAATTATCGACATTTTTCAATCGCAAGTTGAACCTAGATTTACAAATACAAATCTCATTTTTTTGTGCAATCCAAATCAACTCAACCAACAATTTTACTTTAAAAAAATTTCAACTTTTTATTAATATTATTATTATTTTTTTATATTACATATTTAAAAATTACGTGTTCATTTCAATTCCGTTCTCAATTCTCGATTATCATGGTTTCACATTCCAGTGTCAATGGAAAAGGTTTGCCTCGAGCTATATTCAATTTGATAGAACTTCTTCCAGAGATGTACAATGAGAAGAACAATCTTATGGTACTTTAAAAGATTATTATTATTAAATTTAATTTAAAAAAAAATATTGATTAAACAACTTAATCTTTCGGTACTTTAAAGAGTTATTATTAAATTAAATTTAAAAATTATTAAATAAACAGCTTAATTATTATTATTTCAGGACTGCATAAACGTTGTTAGAAACGTTGTCCATCATTTCAAGCTGCTCAGATTAGCTACATCACAGGATAAAAAAAAGTGGAATGATTTATCACCCGATGAACAAGATCAGAAGAGTTTCGTTATTTTTTTACTTTTATAAAACTAAATTTTTATAGAACTAAAATGATAAATTTAAAAAATTATTAAATAGTTACAAATGAATTTAGTGAATTGTGTTTTTTTCATCTATTCAAAGGTTTAGAAATGCTTGCATACATTGGTAAAGGCATTAATGAATCTATAGTTTGAAAAAAGAAGAAGATATTTTCTTAATAACAAGCATCCAATGTTCAATACAATCAATAATAATGTCAAGAAATTTAAATTTGTTGAGAATGCTGCTTTGATTTTATACATTTTGATTTTTAATGTTTATTTTGGTTATTTAAAAATTAGCGGTAAAAATCTTCGTTGATGTCTAAGTAATTTTTAACTTTTTTTTAATATGAAAGAGATTAGTTATTTTTACTAACATACACAAATGAGCAATCGAATGGCCGAAAATTTGTTCATTAGACATGGAAATAGTTTATGTGTCGAATTTCTTCAGTTAAATTTAAAATTAACGGAGACTGAGAAATGTTATGCATATGCATAAAAAGCAGGTTAAAATTACAAGTAAAATTAATATAATTACAATATTTTATTCAAACACACAATTAGACTAATCATAAAAATCGTATTTACAAACTTTTACTTGAATTAAGTTACAACAGTTTATAAGAATGTTTAAATATTTAATAAAAATGCTCAGCAAACATTTTTAACAAGCTGCATCTTAAATGATGTTTATTTAATACTGCATTGGTTCTTAAGACCAATGCCATGATCTGTGAATGCAGATACAATTTTTCATGCAAAAGATATTTAATTTGGCATGACTCATAAGATATGATTTCAACTTCAAAGGTAGTAATGGGTACAAGCTCATTGCCACTAACGGCAAGTTAAGTACCTATACAAATAAAAGACAAATAATCGAGGATTGCATACAAACTTACTGTCCAATAAAAAAACAACCATACGGCTGTAGGGCGTGCGTGAAAGTTTCATTTACACTAATAGTTTTACCAACTTATTTTTTAGTAGTTTGTTTCTAAATCAGCTGTCAAGATTTTGCATAAGAGTTCAGAATAGTTTTTTTTTCTGCTGCATATTAATTACTTCAAATTCTGACTTTTATCTAAAATCTGGTTATAAAATTAAAAAATCAAACTAAATATTACTGTATATGCATAGATTTTCATAATTCATCGTTTATTTTATAGACAGACAATTTATATTCTACCAATTATATTGCCCTTAGTTTAATTGTTTTATTGCCATAAAATTTATTTCAGCCAAATAACCCAATTGATATATATCTGACAATAAAAATTTGTTACAAGTTAATAAAGCAAAATAAAACAAATAAAACACTTTGTAATACTTTTAAATATTTAATAATTATTTCGTTAAAAATACCCCGCTTGTATTAATTTGTCTTACCTCTGTTATTTTATTTTGAGTTTTGTTGTTGAAAAAACATCTTGTTTTATTTAAAAATTTTAAATTTATTTCTATTCTAAAACGTCGTATCGTCATCATTTGTTTTTGTTTACATCTAAATATAGTAACAACATTTAATTTTAGGTTTAAGTCTTACAAATAAACTTTAATTATTGTTTTTAATGTATATTAAATAAATAATTTATTGTTACTTGCTAAAATGGCATCTTCACGTCAACGTTACGCTACGGAGGAATTTAACGAGCTTGTTCCTTGTGTTTTCATTAATTTCGTGGCAAGCTTATGAACAAAATTATTTCGCACTTACATAATTAACACTTTTCTTAAATGGAATTTTTACTATTAATAAATTTATTTATTACGTTTTTAAACATGTTAAAAGTAATTTTGTGTGGAAGCACTATTTGATTCTTCTGTAGGGCTGAAGATTGGCGGTTCGAATCCCTACGTCGTCTCCGTCATATGCATTGCGGTGTAGGTTATAGGTTATAGGCTCCTATAAATAGCTGCCTCTGGCTCGGTGAAATGGCCTCACAGTGAAAAAAATTAAATAATTGAATTGTAGATTAGATACATACATACATACATACATACATACATACATACATACATACATACATACATACATACATACATACATACATACATACATACATACATACATACATACATACATACATACATACATACATACATACATACATACATACATACATACATACATAGGAAATTATGTATGTTGATGATTAAATTTGTGGTAATTAAAAAATAATTGTTAATAAATAAAATGATTTTTTAAATCTATTTGTGTTTTTAGTCATGGGAAGGTGCGTTGAACGCATCGAAAGAATTTTTACAAATGATCAAAAAAGAAGGAGAAAAAACAAGTACAAGTACAAATTTATGGGGGAGATCTGAGCGATTCGTACATGGGCGGCAAACTAAACAAGACGAAATAAAAGGTGATAAAATAAAATATTATTTATTGAGACAGGCCACCGGAAATCGCATTACGCGAGCGACAAGGAAAATACTGTCTAGTCTAAATATTTGGAAACCTCAACGTAAATACTTGTAAATATTTAATAATTATTTTGTTAACAAAATATATTAGCATCTGTTTATATTAACATTTATTAGGTTTTTAAAAATAAATTTTTTCTAATTTTAAATTTGAAAAAACGTTTATTTATTTATTTTTAAATAATATTTTTGTCTTGTTTTTGAGTAATTGTTTCAACATAAACATTAAATTCATTTTTATTCTAAAATGATTTTACGTAACCGCCATATCGTCATCATTTGTTTTTGTTTACATCTAAAAATAGTAACAACATTCAGTTTTAAGTTTAAATCCGAAATAAACTTGTATTTCAGTTATTTATTTTAATATTTATTGAATAATCTATTTATAAGGAATTGTTAATATGGCTTCTTGCAAAGATTCTACGATTGGAAATAAACAAGCTATACAAAATCGCATTCCTCTAGTTTTGCGCAAGGCATACGATGAAGCAAGTTTAGAAACAGAAATATTCATTACTTACAAAATTCAAAGTTTTCTCAACTGAAATAATAATTATTTTTATTAGATTTATTTAATACGTTTCGAAAAATGTTAAAATTAATTTTTTATTTTGTTAATAATCATATTATTGTAGTTGTGTAACAGTAATTGATTTTTCTTACGGCGCGTCTCAATTATAAGCAAAGGGGTGTGGTCAGGTTCCTCTAAATGGCTACCCCCGTTTCTTTGAAATAGGCCCACAAGTTAACAAAATTAAATAACTGAGTTATAGATTATGATTAGAGCCACGTTAAATCTTTTTAAACATTCACTATAAATTATGTTATAGAAGAATGAAACTTAGAGTAATTAAAAAATACTTTGTAATAAATAACACAATTTTGTATATAAAGTTTGACGTGTTTTTAATTGTCAGATTTCTAAGCCACGAATCACTTTATTCAATTTTTACTCACTCGTGGTCCCATTTAGACAGAATAACCAGAGGCAGCCATTTATAGGCGCTTGCAGACGCTGGTGACGCCGACTGGATTCGAACCGCCGACTAAGAGGTCCACAGGCGAATGCCTTAACGCTAAACCACCAATTAAATGTATTTTTTGATATTATAAAATAGAAGAATAAAATTTGAAGTAATCAAACAATACTTAGCAATACATTTTTAAATTTATTTTCTTGTCTAGACATGGAGTGGCGTGTTAAGTGCATCGAAAGATTTTTTACAAATGATTAAGGAAAAAGGAGAAGAATACCATGCTAGTTACATGAAATCAATGGGATTAGCTGGCAAAGATTTTATAAATAAAAGAAGTACAAATTTATGGCTGAGATCTGAATTATTCATACTGAGAAGACGCGATCGTACAGGTGATAAAATAAGAAACATAGTTATTTAATATTTAGGTAAAAAAATTATTAAGGATTATTTTTAGTTTGTTTTTCATTCAAATATTTTTTTTTCTATAGATAGTAGTAACTATCAGCGCTATCTTTATAATCAGCTAGTTCTTGACAATGTTATACTGATTCCTGAAAAATTTTCAACGGATGACAACTTTACAGTCAGTACAATTTTTCATTCAAAGCATATATTAAGCAATAAAATTTGATCAAAGTTATTTTCAATTGTTTTTATTTTTGATAAGCTTTAATTCCTACAAACAAAAACCACAAGATGCACTAGAACTAACGACTATAAAGTAGCGTTGTTTTTTACCGAAATCAATTGACACCAATAGCTTTTAGCTCAGGCTCACGCCATCTTTGCGTAACTCTATCAATCGACTCCTACTGTGAGCAAAAGCCATTTGTGTTAACCTCGGGATTCATAGCGCGTGCCCGTTGCTAGTCGAACGCATTCACTAGTGCCTCGGGAGGAAGACAAAATTCCTAACCGACTGGACCTACAATTTTCTTTCTCTATTCATACCCATATACATTCTATTCGTCGGTATACACTTTTCCCATAAATGTTTTAGCTTGCAGCTATTTCATAAAATTAAATAGACCTGAAATTAGTTTTGAAATATTGTGCGGGTAAACGGGTAAACCCATAACGTTCACGCTTTACCCGTACCCGTTTTGGACCTACCCTACTTACCTGACTCGTACTGCAAATACGAGTCAGGTAAACCTGCGCAGCTCCAGGATTCGCCAATTCAATTAAATATCAATTATTAAATGATTTTTTGTTCAATTAAGATTTTTTGGAAAAAAAGTATCATTTAAAGTGGAATTTTCAGAGATGAACAAGTTTGTAGTTTTAATTTATTTCTTGCAGTACCCAAGAGCTGTAGAAATTATTATTGGTTATCTGAAACATGTGGATGATTTGTTTATAGCAAAATTTACAAATTGGAAAGTTCAATCTAGAGATTACATTAAACAACTAATCAGCGAAAATATTGAAAGTGTATTGCACGGATCTGGTATAGATTTGGTTTATTAATTTACTAAAAACAATAAATCGTAATAAAATCTTTTTATTGAATATTTTAGCTGCTCATTCAACTGTTTCTTCAGCTTCCCAAAGTGTTTCATCACAAACAACTTCTTCAACAATTTCTGTGCCTTCAACATATACCAATTTGATTGCTCAAAAACCAAGACTTTTATATGCATTACGGAAGAAAATCTCACCTACGGTTAACATTTCAGGTCTGTCAAATAAATTTTTTTAAACGCAACTTTTTGTTTGAAGGGTGTTGTAATAACGTTTGAAAAATATGTTGATAAAAACAACCAAACAAAAGTATTAAGTATTATGAGGGGTATATAAAACAGATGAAATTTTTAATAAAATATTTTAAAATTTAATTATGAGGGGTATATAAAACTTATAAAACTTTAGGACACCATTTTCGAATTTAATATTTCATGACATTTCATGGTTACACCTGATTATTTGAGGTGCTTTGATAAGGTAACTTCAGTCAGCAATGCACACACATTTTTTTTTATCTTTCACGAGAGTTTATAAAAAATGCCCATTCAACCCAAATTAATCAGTACTTACCAATTAGTAAACGCCATCTAGCAATTTATAATAAAGATAAGGCTAGTATTAAGTTAATCAAAAGTTATCGCGTTAGGCATTAAATTCAAAACCATATTGTAACTAGTGTCTTTTAAACCACAACACACTATTTTCAAATTTTTAAAAATTAAACTAAAATAACTTTTATTAATATAAGTTATGTAAAATCTTTATTTTGTTATTATTGAATATTTAGGACATTCAATTCAATGGAAAGCTGCTGATCTAGCTGGAAGGTCATTGTCACAATCAAGCTCATCAACAGTATCACCTCATGTTCAGCAAACAGGAAAAATAAAAGTAGATGCATCAAACATTTTAGGTAACAGAAAATAATTTTAAACAAAAAAAATAAATTGTTGAATTTTGTTTTCAAAAAAGTTCTAAACATGTCAATGTAACTAAAAAGCTGCTAAAATAAGATATTACAACTTCAGTTTCCTGAATGCCAAGAAATTATAACTTTTTTTCTTAATTATTAAATTCTAAGGTGGATCACAGCAGACAACTTCAGTTTTATCTTCTCAAAGTAGTTCTGCAGCTCAATTATCATCTTCACAACTTTCAACTTCATCACATGCAAGTTCTTCAAACGTATCACAACAAAGTATGACAACTAATTAAAATAATTTTACTTTTTATCTTTCAAGCAATTATCCTTTAACATCAATTTTTTGTTATGAAATTAAACTCATTCAGTTTTACTAATTATAATGTTTTAACAATTGAAATATAATAAAATATAAGTTTATACATATTTTAAACATGTTTTTACAGTTGTTAAAAATATATTTAATTTTTCAATTCAGGAAGCCTGACTGTGTTTGCGTTTCTTCCTATTTGCCACCGTTTAAAACATTTCATGCATTAATTTCTATCGTATCAATTGCCTATTTTTATTATACCACTTGTAGGTTTCAGTTATATGTTTACACTTTAATTAATAAATGTTTTTATTTATAAATAAAATTGGGTGTAACATTATGTGGCCTATGCTGAAGTAGTAATTTGTTTCAAAATAAAAGGAAATGTCAAAGCGGCACAAGTTCATTCCTTAATTGGAAGTACATCATCACAATCAATTCTCACCGCAACTTCGACAACTGCAATGACCAGTAATATTTCACCAAGCAAGCAACATTTAATTTTTTATTTATTAGATTAATTAGTCTGAGTCAAAAATAAAACATTAGAAATACATGAAATGACTCAATAGTAATTCATGACTTGATTCAAGTGTTAAGTCAATGGAAAGCTCCTGTTCTGGCTGGAAGTTCATCGTCACAATCAAGTTCATCATCTCAATCAAGTTCATCAACAGTATCACCTCATGTTCAGCAAACAAGAAAAAGAAAAAGTAGATGCATTAAAGTTTTTAGATAACAGAAAATTATTTTTAAATAATGAAAAAAATTTTGTTTTAAAAAAAGTTCTAATCATGTCAATTTAACAAAAAAGTGGGTAAAATAAGATATTACAATTTCAGTTTCTTGAACCTTCAGGAATTATAACTTTTTCTCTTAATTATTAAATTCTAAGGTGGATCACAACAGACAACTTTAGTTTTATCTTCTCAAAGTAGTTCTGCAGCTCAATTATCATCTTCACAACTTTCAACTTCATCACATGCAACTTCTTCAAACGTATCACAACAAAGTATGACATCCTATTAAAATAATTTTACTTTTTATTTTTCAAGCAATTATTCTGTTACATCCATTTTTTGTTATAAAATTGAACTCATTTAGTTTTACTGATTATAACGTTTTAATTAATAAAACATAATGAAATTGAAGTTTATACAAATATATAAATAAATATTAATTTTTCTAGAAAACATAATACATTTTAAACTTAAATAATGATAATATATTTTGGTATTTGATTATAGTAACATTTTTGTACATCGTTCACAATAATTTTATATTCCAAGTGTCGCATACTGTAGATGTTGATGATTTTCAAAATTTTGCAACTGACCCGGATAATTTCCAAGAACTGGATTGGAATGATGACTGATTCTATCCGTTGAATCATCAAATTAGTTTCTAAAACCTAACTTTCACATCATGAAAACAAATATTCAAAAGTATTTAATTTATATTACTAATTTTCAATTTGTAAAATCTTATTTTTAATTTAAAAATAAAATTAAACATTAGTTTTGTATATCAACTAGTTAAATAAAAGTTTATTTATTTTTACAGTCGTTTACAATGAATTAAAACAAATTACGTAGAAGCAAATTTCTACTTTAAAGATTAATTTTCTACCATCAAAAAGGTACATTTGATAAATTCATAAATAACATTTACAATTAACTTTATTGTTCAGTTTTTGTACAATCAATATTAACAACGATGTACTACCAGATATACAAATAAACTTGAAGTTGCTTTAAAAATTTAATTTTTCTTCTTCTTATTATTATTATGCCATTCAATACAAATTGGTTCAGCAAATTTATAGTTTGTGCTCAAGTCAGCTGTTAAGATTCTACAGAAGAGTTGATAAAAATTTATTTTTCGGCAGTAACAGTATATACTAATTTTTTGAAATCCTGAATTTTTACAAATTTCTTTTATAAAATTAAAAAGTCAAAGTAAATATTACTGTATATATATGTTTTTTGATTTATAGAAAATCAATTTATCTTAGCCAAATAACCTAGTTGATCCATCTCACAATAAAAATTCTTAATAAATTAAAAACAAATCAAAATGAATAAATCACTTTTGAATATTTTCAAATATTAAATAATTATTTTTTTGAAAAATTATATAGACGTTTGTTTATATTTACATTGGCTACTTTTCTTATTCATTTTTAATTTTTTGTTTAAAAACATTTTGTTTTAAATTTAAATTTTTTTATTTATTCCTATATAATGTTTTATTTTTGTTTTTGAGTAATTGTTTCAACATAAACATTAAATTCATTTTTATTCTATAACAATTTTACGTGACCGTCATATCGTCATAATTTGTTTTTGTTTTGCAATTATTGGATGACACAATTTTAGCTAATGACCCGCCGTTATTGATTGATCCGAGTTTATTGGATGAATCGGATTTATTTGGTGACCCGACTGCATTCGATGATCTGCATTTCTTGGATGAACCGAGTAGTTTGGATGACACGAATTAATTTTTAAAAGAGGACATTTTTGAAAATCGACTTTATCTTTACAGCATGATAAAATTATTAAAAAGTATTTAATTTATATTATTCATTTTCAACTCGTACATTCTAATTTTTAATGAAACGAAACAAATTTAAACATTAGTTTTGTTTATCAAATAGTAAAACAAACAATTATTTATTTTGTACAGACAAAATATCTTTTAACATGGATAAAAAAATAAAATCCAATTTATACTCTGGAGAATAAATTTCAACCATCAAAAAGCATATTTCTTTCAACAAAAATATTGAACGTAAATTCAGAAATAACATTTGCAATTAACTTCATCTTTCTATTTTCGTACGATTTATACTAACACCGTTGTACTACCAGATATTCAAATAAATTTTATTATGGTTTTATAACTTTATTTAATAATATGTCATTCAACATATATTGGTTCAGCAAATTGATAGTTTGTGCTTAAGTCAGCTGTTAATGTTCGGCAGAAGATTCATAAAAATTTATTTTTCTGCAGTGACAGCACATACTAATTTTTTGAAATCCTGAATTTTTATAGAACCAATCTAAACACCAAACCAAATCAAATCAAACCAAACCAAACCAAACTATGTACAAATGTACGGAAATTGGATGTTGCTTAAGTTAAATCTGTTAAATTAATTAATATTTAATCTTCACGATTCAGATTATTCCATGAATTAATAAGAAAAAATCTTGAAAAAGGCATAATTCAGAAAACACTTCTTAAAGTTCAAAATGTGGCGATTTAAGTAAAATAAAAAAGCAATGCACAGATGTACTAAAATCAAATGTAGTTCGTATTAAATAATAAATCTAATTGAACCAAACCAAAGTGTACTGTTGGTTATTTTACACATTTCAATTATATTTGGTACGAATTTTTAAACCTTTATTTAATTAACTTTTGTAAGTTTTTTTTTAAATTTAAACTTTTTATGTTTTTAGACGAACATAATTAATCGTCATTATTTGTTTTTGTTTACATCTAAAAACAGTAACAACATCCAGCGTTAAGTTTAAGACAATAAAAATTTTGTGTTTTAATTATTTCTTGAGTTTTTAATAAATATTTTTATAAACTTATTGTGAATTTCTAATATGGCTACTTCAGAACTTGTTCCAACCTTTCACATGACCAAAGACAAAATTACTGTGCTACAACATATTCCACAAGTTTTTCTTGCTCCATACAGATCGGCAAGTTTATAAAAAAAACACAACAAAACAATTGACACTAATACAACTTACATTTTTATCAACTGAAATTGTGCTTAATAATAAATTTTTTATCACGTTTTAAATTAAGTTGATGAAGAGTTCAATCAAAATATTGTATGGAGGTGGCCTGAAAATCTCCGTATCAATCAATCCTATAAACTCATAAAAAGCGCCTTTTCTTAAATTCAAAGGCGCTTGCTCTCTAATAAATTCGCTAAATAAAAATAGTAGGTCTTTTTTCAGTGACTCAGTTCAGTTCAACTCACAAACTGAAAAAATTTCTTGACCCAACTAAACCCAGCTTAATCCGATTTTAGTAAAAACAACAAAAATTCTGAAAACGTGTTCATTTACGAATCAAAGTCGTGTTGAAACTTAGCGATACATAATCAGTGACTCCAAATGGCAGCACTCAATCTTTATTTTAATTGTTTCAAGACTAAACATTTTTAGTTACATATGTATAGTGGGTCTGACATAAAAAAAAGCCACATTGAGGTGCTGAGGTGCCATATATGGTCGGTATGTCACTTCAGGCAATACTGTGAATTAGTTGTCATGCTGCTCCCTGAACTGAGGTGACTTATAAATAATATGTGTGCTTGACACTCGTATTGCCACGTACGAGGCTAAATCATTCATCTCTGCCTGAAGTACATGTCCTTGACCTCCAGTTGTTGACACGCCATCTCGAAAATTGACGAAAAAATCAACGTGGGTTATCTTTGAGGCTATGAACCATCCCAATCCAGCCTATTGATCAACCCAAATCATAGAAAGCTCTCAATTGAAAAAAAACTTTTGAAGCCATTTAAAAAAAAACTCTGTTCCTCATTTTACATTTAGATTGAAAATGAGCTAATCAATATTATAAACGTTTTTTTAGATACAAATTGTGCTTAATAGAAAATCACGCAATAATGTTAATATATTTAATTTTATTAGTCATGGGTTGGAGTATTTAGAGCATCGAAGGATTTTTTAGAATTAATTAAAGAAGAAGGAGAAAAATATCATGCTACGATCTTTGAAACAAGGAAATCAAAGGGTGAAAATGTTATACAAGTAATAAACAAAAATTTGTGGGAAAAAGCTGAAAAGTTTGAAAAGATCAGAGTTCAAATTGATTATCAACCAAAACGTTAGTTACTTAATAATTATAAAAAATTGAATAATAACTATTTCAAAATTTTTAAATGTCTTTTCAATTTTTTTTAACCGAAAGAGAGCACATATAAACTTATCCATGAGCTAATTAGTGAAAACGTTAAACTCATTCCTGAGAAATTTATAACGTCAACAACTTATTCAGTTAGTAAACTTTTCTATTCAAGTTATTATATTAGACATTAAAATTTATTGAAAATAGTTTTTTCTTTATATTGTATTAGGTTATCTTGTAAATTCTAATTTATCAAATCAAAAACTAATCTACGTACATACATAAATTTTTATTTCTGTATGTATGTATGTATGTATGTATGTATGTATGTATGTATGTATGTATGTATGTATGTATGTATGTATGTATGTATGTATGTATGTATGTATGTATGTATGTATGTATGTATGTATGTATGTATGTATGTATGTTAGCAATTTCGCATGAAATTGCTTGTTTATATAACATTTTTTGTTGAAAAACTGTCAATAATAGTAGAATTTTCAGTGATGGATGAGTTTCTAAATTTCAATCAACTTTTTTCCAGAAAGAGAGGGCAGAAAAAATAATTCTTGAGTATTTAATACATGTGGATAATTTGTTTGAAAAAAAAGATACAAATTGGAAAAAACTCTCTAAAGATGAAATTCGACAATTAATCATAGACAATATTAAAAGTGTATTGCATGGAGAAGGTATTTTATTTAATCAGTAATACAATAAACTCAATCAGTCATACTTGTTTGCCTCAAAAAGGTTCGCAGTCATCTATGTCAGTTTTTGATATTATAACTTATAACTACTTTCATGTATTTCGTAAAGTTTTAATACTTCTGCACACCCGATCTTGTATTTCTCAGTTCCAAATTAGAACAACTTTTGAAAAATTTGAAAACAGCTGTATACTAGTTTTTTTGAATTAATAAAGCTTGAAAGAATTAAAGTCTTCTAAAAATTAAAAATTTTTCTCCACTAGTTTTAAACAATTTGTGTAGTAGGGTTAGCCCTATTAGGGTTAAGGCTAGAGTTAATTTTTGTAGTTGAAAAACCAGGCAGTCATTGAGAAAGAAATGTATTTGTTTTCTATAGAAATTATTTAATCAAATTTATGTCGAATTTTTAATATATAAAAGATCCAATTGAAAGTCAATCATCACAGTCGAGTTTATCAACAACGCCAAGCCAAAAATATAAAAACTGTTGTTGCTAAAAGTCCATGTAGTCGTTGAGAAAGAAACGTATTAAAAACAATTAATCATAACTATGTCTAATTTTTAATATATATGTATAAAAGCTGCTTTTCTGATTGGGAATTCATCATTCCAATCAGGTATATCAACAAAAGCACCAAGTGTTCAGCCAATCAAGAAAAAAATAGTGTATATGCTGAAGCCACTCGGTAAAAGTAAAACTAAATTATTGATAAAATTTTACTAAGTAAATGATAAAATTTTACTTAATTACAAAAAATCTCAGAAACAATTGTTTACATTTAGGAATAAATGTACCAACAGTTTCTTCACAAAGTTCATCCACAATTTCTGTTCCGTCAACATTGCCCGGTAATACCGCAACATTACCCGGTAATACTGCACCAGGTACGCTGCTTGTTTGATTTTAAATTTGTTTTATATCAGAATTGAAAATCTAAGAAATCAATGAAAAATAAATAAAAAATAATATAAAAGCTGTTTCTTTGATTGGGAGTTCATCATTCCAATCGGGTTTATCAACAACAGCACCAAGTGTTCAGCCAATCAAGAAAAAAATAGTGTATATGCTGAAGCCACTCCGTCAAAGTAAACTAAGTAATTGATAAAATTTTACTTAATTACAAAAAAACTCAGAAACGATTGTTTACATTTAGGAATAAATGTACCAACAGTTTCTTCACAAAGTTTTTCATCCGAGTCAAGTTCATCCACAATTTCTGTTCCGTCAACATTACCCGGTAATACCGCAACATTACCCGGTAATACCGCAACATTACCCGGTAATACTGCACCAGGTGCGTTGCCTGTTTGATTTTAAATCAGTATTAAAAATCTAAGAAATCAATAAAAACTAAAAAAAAAATCAGGTAACAATTTGGCTCTTCTGCTTTTTTGCATTTTTTCTTTAAAAAATCCTTCGGAGAAGGAATTAGCATCCCTGCCTCCTCCCAAACGGGTCTATCCAATGCAAGATACCTTCACGTTTGGAAATAAATGTCCAAAGCTTTCATGTCACGCTTGCACACGTCTGATAATGCCGGAAAGTGGTGGTTTAGCTAATTAAGTACTGTTTAAGTGTGCTAAAATTAAATATTATTTTTTCAATTAATTTATTAATTTCATAATATAACTTTTTGTAACTAACAATTTTTTTTAATTTTAATTTTTTTAACTCATCACTTTTATTCAATTTATAAATTAGATTTATCTGTAAAAACACAAAGAAAACGACATGCAATGGACGATGTACCCAACATTGCTCATGGCTCGGAAAGTAGCCTTGCTCCAGAATCTGCTGTTTTAGGTTAAATTCATATCCGTTTGCGAATTTTTAAAATATTTGCAAAAACATTTTAAAATGTATATTTATAACCATTAACAAATTAAATATACATAATATAAATACTTTTAAGGTGGCTACCAAAGGAGTAATCCAGCTTCTTTTTCTTCATATAGTAGTTCTTCTGCTGTTCAGTTATCTACTTCAGAGCTTTCTACAGCCTTACAATCTACTTCTTCAACTTTTCCTCAAGAACTACCTTATGAGCATCGTTTATTGGATTTTGGTACGATTTGCAGTATCCTACCCTACCAAAAAACTAGTTAAGACAACATTTTTCGCAAACCTTAACATACGGATTTGGCTGAGGTTGCCATAACAAAATTCAAGACTATTATTATGTAGAAAGAAATGCAAAACTGCTCTATTTGAAACAGGGGACAAAACATTAAACTATTAAAGTACTATCAAACAATATCAAATTAATTTTCATGTTTTAAATGTATTTTTTTCAATTCCAGCCGTTTTAAAAAAAATTTTTTTTTTATAATAACGCGTGACTATTTTTTATGTACATCTGTAATGACTGTAATACTATAGCCCGAATTGTTAACTGACTGCTGATTGACCGCTCACTAATTGCTGACTTGCTGACTCACTGACTGACTGACAGCTGACTGATTGCTGACTGACTGACTGACTGACTGACTGCAGACTGCCGCTACTGATTCCTGACATGACGCCTCTTGAACACACGGTACTATGCTAACTGCTACTAAATTCACCTAATCTAGTTTTTATATTTTTTTCTTTACAGAATATTCAACGTCTCTTTAAATTCTTAATCCAAATAACAATTTTATTTATTAACTAGCAGGGTAACCGGCGTTGCCGGGGTTTTTAGAGGATTTTCTACCGTTTTCTCTCTCGCTCCCGTTTCTTTACCCACTTGATTTCCCGCTCCCGGTCGCTATCCCGATTCCTGCTTGCTCTACCGTTCCTAGTCGCTTTCCCCTTCCCGGTCGCTTTCCCGCTTGCTTTACCGTTCCCACTTGCTCAACCTTTTAATAAACAATAATGTTGACTTTTTCAAATGGTAAATAAAAAAAGATTTTTAGATATTTTTCATAAAACTCTTTATATCCTCTACTCGTCGGTAATTGTAACATTTCAATATGGAACAACCGGGTTGTACTAATCAGAAATATTATTGCAGCATAAACTTGTTTATAAAGTGTTTTCTTAATAATTGCGTCATTTGTTTTCAAAACAAAAGCCCGTCAACAATCTGGCTGATACAAGTTCCAGTTCAAATATAATAAACAACATTTTTAAGAACCTCGATTCTACCGGAATATCTTAAGTTAACTTTGAACAATACAGAAATTTTTATTTAAAAAAAACTTTGTTATTTGAGCAAATATTAAGTTAAAGTTCAATTAAAGTTTTTTGTAAATAACAGTTAAAAAACATTCAACTTAAATTGAACTAATTTAAAATAACACCATTCTTCAGTACATATCAGTTTAAAACGTATCGCATACAACGAACAAAGTGTTCAATCATGGCTGAAGGGTAATTTATTTTTGTTCATCCATAATGTCTACACCAATAATTGTTACTTTCATATTAAAACCTGTGTTCATCATTTCTCAGCGGACATCATAAAGATTTATTCAAAAGTCCGATGAAGAATGACATATTCAACATCATTCCAATACAAATGCAACCTAATCTCTACGTTAGTGAATTTATATTGTATTGCTTATTACTATTCTATTGCTTGTTAACTCTACTTAAGTGAATTTTAAATAAAATAAATTTTTCATATATTATATTAAAACCTGAAATTATTTTCCCATTTTTCAAATGCTTTTATTCAACTTCAATCGTCTCTGTTTGGTTTTTTGTTTATTTGTCTGTGGTGATCAAATCTTAGAAACAAAAATTCACCCACTTTTCGATCCCAACCAGGGATGCGAGATAACATTTCAGGGGGTGCGAAACTTAACCAGCAGGGAAAAAAGACAGTGTCTCTACCTTAAGTTACCCAACGTAACAATACTGAAATACGGAAAGCGGGGTGGAAGTAAAATGTTACATATTATCAATTTAATAAAACCAGGATTTCAAACCAAGGTGCTTTGAAAATCGTTTACAAAGATGCTTGAATTGAGCTTTAATAAACAGTAGAATAATCACAAATACAAGTGATTTACATTTGCGAGACTTTCATATATTTGTAGAAGTGAAACTTCACTTTTATACACTTGTTTAATCGTTTCGCTTGCTATATGAAACAGAAAGGCAAATACATTGAATTTAAAGGTGGTTATTTTTGACAAATCGAGCCCAATCTGCTTTAAAATAATATATTTTCTTATTCTATGGCATGAATCAAGCGCAGAACGTATTAAATTTATTATATATCATATTATTTCACTAAAATACTTTATTTGTTACAAAATCTTGATAAAAAATGAAACGGATTTTTAATGAAGTTAAGATCTTAGAATATGTTTCAGTTGTTTCGCAAATTTACAAAATTTTCAAAATAGCATTGAGAAATTAACGGTACAACTTTTTGAATTATGAATTCTTGCAAGTAAAACTATGACATTTGATTTTTCTGAATTTAGCTTGAATAAATATGCTGCTCAATTTTTTTTTCTTACGAGATATTACTAATATTACTTTTGTAGGGGTGTGAGAACATACTAAAAATTTTCTAGGGTTGCGGACACAGAAAAGGCTGGGAACCCCTGACCTAGAGCTCTAAAATTTTCAGGAAAGCTTTATTCTGGAATACAATACATAAATGTTTTTTTTAAGATTTCTGTACAAGATTGAGTGTAACGGTTGTTTTATATTTCAAAATTTTAGTTCGTTGACTGAAATAAAGAGGCAAATAAAAGCTTTTTTTTTAAATTTATTTTTCATCTTTCCTGGTTTACCATCTTCAACATAACATTTATGCACTATGCTGGTTACAGGAAGACAATGAGATTTTAAAATCAGTTGACAAAATAGTGAAACTAGTTAAAAAGTATGGAATTAACTACAAAGAATGGAACGATCCGGCATTCGAGTTTGAAGGTAAATATATATAAATATATATACATAAATATTTGTTATTTTCTTATGCGTTGTAATCACGGTTATCTTTAGTTTGAAATGTTTTAACTATGCCAGCCAAAGTCATGCCACAAATCAACTAGCAAATTATAATCACACACGCAATCGTATGAGTAATTGTTGACGGAAAAACTTTACAAATAAGAAAACAGTAATAACATGGCGGTTTGCCAAAAACGTGTAATTTTAACGGATGTGAACATTAACTAAATCATTTGATTATTACCGATTTGTGCGTAACAACAGTAACATCTTAGTGATCTTAGTCTTAAGATGACTCTGTTGCGTTTACATAGTACAAAGAAAATTTTATTTAATTTGAAAAAAAATTATTTGCAAATGATTGATTTAAAGTTATTAATATTATTAATATATTCATAAATTTGTTTTACAGATTTTGAAAATAAAACAAAAAATGTCGAGAGCGAGGATTTTTATGAAAACATGCCGTACGTAACAGTTGACTTTATTAAAAAATATAAAATAATTCATTGAATAGATTTTTAGCAACTTTTTTTCTCAGATCTGAATTTCTTGCGGATGACTTTTCATACCCGTTAGTTAGTCTAACAACAACTCAATTTTGATGAACAAACTCATATTTTTTAAACTTTTTGAAGATTTATATATGATGAAGATGACAGAAACTTTCTCAAAATTTTATATGAAATAGTGATCCATTTGCCGGATAGATACAAGAAAAAATTTAACAGATATGTAAGTAATCCATACTAGCAAATAAAAATAAATAATATTTTAGATAAAAAAGAAAGACAAAATATATTATTTTGAATTTACAAGAATTTACACATTTTTATTTAATATTTAATTTATTGTTTGAACAGTCTAGAGAGGAGTATTACCAACAAATCCTACGCTTTCTTACAGACTTGCGTGATGTCATAAGTTTGAGTGAAGATTACATTTGGGAAAACTTAACAGATTCAACCTTGAAAAAAGCTATTAAAAAATATATTAGTGCTTTTTTAGAACAAAGAGGTCAGATACTTACACACACACACACACACAAACACATACATATATATATATATTATATATATATATATATATATATATATATATATATATATATATATATATATATATATATATATATATATATATATATATATATATATATATATATATATATATATATATCCATATATATATATAAATAATGTAATATTTATATTATATACATATGTACTTTCATGCAGATAAGCATTATTTTATTAAAAGGTTATGCAGATATTATTTACTTAGAAAAATACTTATGCATATACTACATATTAGAAAATATAGGTACGCATGGAAAAATGCAAATAAAAAATAGTCAAATACATTTTTAAACATTTATGTTTCTATGAAATCAAATATTTAATATTGTTTATAGGAATAAAAAAGTTTAAACCAAAAACCAATAAGCTCAGTTATGTATAAATAAAAGTATTAGTCATTTAAAAATTAATAGTAGAAATTAATATGTTTGGAAAAATCTTAACGCAAGCACATTTCAACTTTTCAGCTTTAACCAAGCAAGCAGCTAGTCCGAGTGCTCATGATAGACTTATTTCATTGGAAGAGAATCCTTTTTATATACCTAAATTCCTCGAATTTTCAGCGTTACTAAATTTTATTTTATAGATTATATGAAAAAAGTTTTAATTTTACAGAATGTTTTTTAATTTAATAAAATTGTTTTTTAATTTTATAAAGTTTTTTTGGTTTTTTTAAATTGTTTTTTAACTGTATAAAATTGTTTTTTAATTCTATAAAATTGTTTTTTAATTTTATATTGAATCCAAAAAAACAAATTCACTGTTTATTATCATTTCACTGTAAATAGATATCAGGACGAGTCATTCATTAGGCATATATTGAAAGAAAAGCTTCAAAATCTCCTCCAATTGCCCGATGCTAATAATATGGTAATAAAAGTTTTGTATTGTTTTATTTAGTTATTATAGGTTTAATTTGATATCAAACAAAATAACGCAAAAAATACTAATTTCTTATTTTTAGGAGCTTGGAGAAATTGTATCTTATATAAAATCTATACTGACGATAGTTAAAGAAGAAGGATCTAACTACGATCTGTGGAAAACAAATTTACCACCACGTAGGCCAAACTAATAATTACATAATTTAAAACATAAATATTTTAATAAATCGTATTGAAAATATGCTATAATATTAAAAATTATTTGTTGAAAGTATTAAAAACACTTTATCTGTTGACTTATTATTTCAAACATACCTGTTTTTTTAGTAATTATTTACATAGGTTAGAAATTAGTGTAATTAAAATAGTACACAGTTGCAACTAAATTACTTTTTTTGTTAGTTCTATATTGTATAACTTTACAGTTGTTTCCATCAAACACGTTCAGCAAATTTTTAAAACTAATACAAAATCACATTTATTATCACATTGAAATGCATAAAAATGGAGAAATAAACTTTAGCAAACAAAATAAATAAAACATAATATTTATTAATTTTTTAAGTCACCAAAACCTATGCAAGGTAACATATCTTTTATTTAAATTGCGTATTAGAATTTATTAATTGTTGAAAAATTCCATAACAATTCATAACACCAATACAACAGAGCGTGTGCAAAATTTAAGGACAACGCGGAATTGTTACCAGACCCATTTAAGCTCCATCAGAGTACACCTAATGTGAGTTAATTATTCAAAAATTGTTACACATAAAAAATATTATTATTATAAAAACATTATAAGCTGTTTACAGGTTAGATTGGCCAACAATCGAGTACGAAATTTTCTGATTCATTTGGATAATGTGTTCGTAGAGAAAGAAAAACGACATCTAAAAGACCTCTTGAAAAATAATACGTTGAAAGAAGCTGTTAGAAAACATATTAGAACGATTTTGACTCCACCAGAAGGTGAAATTTCATATTATAAAAAAAATAATTTGTGAGTTAAAGTTGACATTTTTGAAATAGATATTAATTGTAGTGCTATCATAATGATTAATGCTGGCAAGCCATAATTCACTGTAAAAGAAAACTGCTTATTTGAGGTTCAGCGGTTTTAAACTAAAATTTAATGCTTCGAAAAAATTTGAAAAATTTGAATAATTTCTACTTTAATTTTTTCAGGAATAGATGGAAGGCAGCCATTGCGTTTTGCTGTCAAAAGTAAATTTTATCAAGATCAATCAAATTAAATAAATAAATAAATAAATAAATAAATAAATAAATAAGTAAATAAATGAATGAATGAATGAATGAATGAATGAATGAATGAATGAATGAATGAATGAATGAATGAATGAATGAATGAATGAATGAATGAATGAATGAATGAATGAATGAATGAATGAATGAATGAATGAATGAATGAATGAATGAATGAATGAATGAATGAATGAATGAATGAATGAATGAATGAATGAATGAATGAATGAATGAATGAATGAATGAATGAATGAATGAATGAATGAATGAATGAATGAATGAATGAATGAATGAATGAATGAATGAATGAATGAATGAATGAATGAATGAATGAATGAATGAATGAATGAATGAATGAATGAATGAATGAATGAATGAATGAATGAATGAATGAATGAATGAATGAATGAATGAATGAATGAATGAATGAATGAATGAATGAATGAATGAATGAATGAATGAATGAATGAATGAATGAATGAATGAATGAATGAATGAATGAATGAATGAATGAATGAATGAATGAATGAATGAATGAATGAATGAATGAATGAATGAATGAATGAATGAATGAATGAATGAATGAATGAATGAATGAATGAATGAATGAATGAATGAATGAATGAATGAATGAATGAATGAATGAATGAATGAATGAATGAATGAATGAATGAATGAATGAATGAATGAATGAATGAATGAATGAATGAATGAATGAATGAATGAATGAATGAATGAATGAATGAATGAATGAATGAATGAATGAATGAATGAATGAATGAATGAATGAATGAATGAATAAATAAATAAATAAATAAATAAATAAATAAATAAATAAATAAATAAATAAATAAATAAATAAATAAATAAATAAATAAATAAATAAATAAATAAATAAATAAATAAATAAATAAATAAATTAATTAATTATTAATATATATATATATATGTTTTTAAATATATATATATATATATATATATTAATTAACTATATATATATATATATATATACATATGTATATAATATAAAAACACGGTAAACTACAATAAAAGCTTATACAAGTAAAAACACAAACTATTTGCTATTTATTATTTTAAAGATTTTTCTTCAACTCAGCAAAACAAGCCAACTCAATATCAAGAAAATCCTTTTTACATCACACCTATGAATACTTCTTCTTCTTCATTTCAGTCTGAACTTTATTTGTCTAAATTAACTAATTAAATATTTAAAAACAAATTTTAAAAGTTGGTCATTTATGCATTAACAGGGCAAAAATTGAATCATCGTTTAAAGGCCATATTCTAGTACAATTCAAAGATATCCTTCCAAATTTTTTACTTGATCAAGAAAATGTAATTTTTTTATAATGTTATATATATATATATATATATATATATATATATATATATATATATATATATATATTACGTTTTTTTGCATAACTCGGGGCTCTGATGATGGTTTTCAAACCGAAAACTGTACAGTAAGCCCGTTTTAAAAATTAATAAAGAATTTTATTCAAAAAACAAAATCGTTATTTGCAATTTGGAGTCTTATATTAAAAAAATAAGCAATAACACTCAAATACAGGTCTAACTCTGGCGTCGCCCACCACAAAACTGAACCACTTTTCTTTTCACTGCCCTCCTCATAACCCACCTGTCCTGTGCAATTTGTACGGCTGTCATCTGTCACATACTCTGAGACACAGCTGGTGGATTCCAGTTAAGACTTGGTTTTGCCGCAGCAACCCACATCATTTTCTTCACCCGCAACATGCTGATCCAGAACCGTGTCCACCACTGCTTCAGCCGTCCCTGCGAACAAACTCTCAACAGTCGTACCGTTCAGACCACACACAGGCAAACCAATGTCAGAAACACTCTTATTTTCATCTTCTTTGTTTTTTTTTCAGACAGCAACGCCGGACCAGCTGCTGCTACTCTGTTTTCAGAGACGACCTGACCGCCAAGAATCATTTTTCTCCTGTCCTCTTCCATGTTTCCTTGGTCTCTCTCGCTTGTTGTTTTTCTTGCTCTAACAATTTTTTTTAACTTTTTCCGGTTAACTACAGCTACTATGTCAATATTGAATTCATACTTATCGTCCTCAGGCCCATAGATTTCATTCACTAACGTGGCGAGAAAGCGTTTCCTAAGTTCGTTTTTTTGCCTTTATCGCTTAGATTACGTTTTTCCAGTTCGTCTCTCAACTCACTCATCAAAAGTTCATCCAATGCTTTCAAAACCATTATTTTAATTCACTTCTAGACACCAATGTTGTTATATCGCAAAAATAGTATACCGGGTTCTCTGAAATGGTTTTGTAGTTTATTGGAAAATAATAAATGAGCTTTGGAACTGCATCTTTTTCTATGTTCTATGTCCATATTTGAAAAAACTTGTCGGAATATCGAGAGATGGGAAAAACTGAAACTAGGACTATAGATTATATATATATATATTTATATATATATATATATTTATATATATATATATATATATATATATATATATATATATATATATATATATATATATATATATATATATATATATATATATATATATATATATATATATATTGTTATGTTGTTACAGAAACTTTATAGTCTTCTAAAAACGTTGGAAAAGCTGTTGAATATGGTGAAGAATCATGGTGGACAATACAGACTGTGGGAAACAACCTACCTGCCAAGTTTGCTAAATAAAATTTGTGTCAAACACTTAAATTACAAATAGAACAAATGGCGCTTAGCCGCTTTAAAGACCCAGAGTAAATGTTCCCAATGTTTTTCATGGATCGTTTTGTTAACCAATTAGCATGAATGAACAATAGCGATAACATTAACAATTCAATTTTTAATCATTCCTAAACTCCGCTTTGTTTTGCAAATAAGTCCCAGGCTTGCAGAAAAGAGGAGGGAAAAGTTAAAAAGGGTCGAATATGATCCATGACAAGAAGTAGTTTGTGTTTCCTACATACTGCTTCAAAAGTCTTAAAACACCTGGTGTGAAGGATTATAAACTATTAAAAAAATTAAAAAAATATTATTATATGGCAGAAAATTTTTACTTGAAATTTATTAATGCACTAAACTGAATTTACAGTTGTTTTTATTTAGCAAAGTTCTACTATAGCCGTAGCTACTTAAATTGTAGCTGAAGTACTTGATTATGTTCAAATGACCCTACGCTGTAAAATAATATAATTTTAATTGTTATCATTATTCGTTTTTGTTGGTTTAATGAGTTTAATGTATGATTACATCTTTCTTATACTGCGAATTTATAACAAAATTATTTGCCAGTACAAAATAGTGTTCGACAGCGATATCTGTAGAACCATAATCAATGTTTTTGATGCATTTGAAACTCCACCCAAAACTTATCTTTCAACTTTAAATTTCAATAAACGGAAAAATATATTAGTATTGATACTCAAGAGCTCCTAGTAGAGATTGTTCAAGTTTGCTGCTCCAAGATTATGAGTTTGATTTTTAAAAAAGGTCACTTTTGAAGCCACAGTTGAAATCTTAAAAAATTAGTTCATTTGCTTATTTAAAAATTTTCAAACATTATTGACAAATTTTCTCTTAAAAACTGAAGTGTAGTTTAATGAATTAACACATTATAAAATACTGTATTGTGAGTTTTAAAGTCTAAAATATATAGGACAAGAAGGAAGTTATTGAAGGGTATCTAAAAATTCTTACATTTTACGATTTTCACAATAAATACCATTCACACTCTAAACAGTTAGAAACGAATCTGTGGATCCGCTTGCTGAAGAAACAAGGAGATTAGGAGAATTGTTGCCTGACCCATTCAAATTTTACGACGAAACACCAAGTGTAAGTAACTAGTAATCGTTGCCATCTCATGTCTACCTCTGGATCATATTACTGATATAATTCAAAATTTTTCGTGTCAAGTTATTACCAACTAGTTTTAATTATTCAAATTGGGATTAAAACTGAAGTTTATATTAAATTGAAAATAAGAACTTGAAACTTTTCTTTAAAAAATATATATACTTATTTAAATCTAACAAATGACGCTTACGGTTTTCGGTTAAAATAAATTTAGTAAGGTTTTGAATAGATTCAATTTGTTTCTGAAAGGAAATGTACAGAAATTCTTCAACAAATCTTAAACTTTAGTCCAAAGCGATTTTTTAATTTCACTTCTACCACAACCGTCATTGATGAACCTCATTTCATTAACCTAACGGCTTAAAAATAGAATCAACCTTATAAAAAAAAAAAACAGGTGCCTTGCCATCTTAAAACATTGACCTTGTTTTTTGACGTTGAAACGTGGGGCGCAAACTAAAAACGGTAGTATAAAAAATTAAAAAATTATTTCATCACTAAAACTTATCCCCAAGATGGGAAGTAATTTCCTTGGAAGACTCCTTTTGGGTGACTTTTTTTTATTTGTTGTTCTTTCTCTTGTGTTCTGTTTTCATCATCATCCCAGTAAAAAAATAAACAGTTAAACAGTACTTAAATAAAGTTTTCGTGCAAAATGTCAGAAATATAGCTATAAAGAAATGGGATAAAATCCGATGAACCTACTAATTTGTCGTTAAGTATACCTAGCGACTAGAAAGACTGGCAACTAGCTGGGCGAAAACTAGATAGCCAGCTTCGATAAATTTATTGGTTAGATGTTAAGCGGTAGTTGTTTTATTCATCTTCTCTATTTTTATTGGAATTAATCAATCAGCACTTACCCAATTCGACTTTTTCATCAACTTGATTTTTCCTCACAGGCAAGAATGCATGTTTGGCGACTTTTGAATTTTTTTAAACACTTGGACAACGTGGTGAAAAAAAAAGAAAATAAACATCTCAGAGAATTAGATGAAAACGGCATTGAAAATGCTGTCAGAAAAAATATTGCTGATATTTTGATTGCTCCACCAGGTATTTATTATTTTTCAAACTACTGATTTTTATATTACTTTTCTATAAAGTTTCTGTAACATTTGATTTGATATATATATATATATATATATATATATATATATATATATATATATATATATATATATGTAAGACTCTACTAGGAATCGAACCCACGTGTCTACGGCAACACCGCCTTGCCTAAATGCAAGCGCTCTTACCAACTGAGCCACCGACCATCCCCATGGTCGTCCTCGGCCCGCAAACGAGTCGCATCACGCCAGACCTATAACTGCACTTTCGCGCAGCGGAGCGCCACGACCGGCTCGCAGGCGATCAAAAACCGCTAGACAAGGTGATCTTCGTTTCGGCGTCGGTGTTATAGGTCTGGCGTGATGCAACTCGTTTGCGGGCCGAGGACGACCATGGGGATGGTCGGTGGCTCAGTTGGTAAGAGCGCTTGCATTTAGGCAAGGCGGTGTTGCCGTAGACACGTGGGTTCGATTCCTAGTAGAGTCTTACAAATATTTGCGTTACTTGTGGTGACAGTTAGTCATCCTATTTGTGGCCTCTCGAAACATTTCAACGCAATGTTTCACTTCATAAAATATATATATATATATATATATATATATATATATATATATATATATATATATATATATATATATATATATATATATATATATATATATATATATCAAATCAAATCAAATTTATTTAACGCTAATGTCGTAAACGATATATATATATATATATATATATAATATATATACTTATATATATATATATATATATATATATATATATATATATATATATATATATATATATATATATATATATATATATATATATATATATATATATATATATATATATAATTTATAGGTGTTGAAGGACTAGAGCTACAAATTCCTATTTTGGAAAGTCAAGATTCAATAGGAACACCAATTCCTATTTTTCCAGCCCAACTGCCACAGCATCAGAACATCACTCCCCCAATACCGTCCAATTTACCATCCTGTAGTTACAGTACACCAAAAAGTAAATTCATTAAGTCTCCTGGAAAAATTGTACAGCCATCATTCGCTTTACCTTCATTACAACAAAATTACCCAACTAGTAGTGTTCCATTTCCTCAATCACAAATTCAACATTCAGCAACGTTTTCGTGTCCAGTTAGTATGTTGAAAATAATATATTGACAGATAACAGGTAATTCTTGTCATTAAGATTTCAATTTAAATTGTTTTATTACTGCATCACAGACAAATCCACAAAATATTTTTTCTGGGCAAGGCGTTTCATCATTTGATCCACGGAATTTTTCAACAATTGATCCAGCAGATTATCTTCCAGCAGTGCAGACCAATCCTAACGTTAATCCAGCTTTAAATCCAGGAACGCAATCAATTATCCCACAAATGCGTGATTTATCTTTAACTTCGTCACAAGGATCGCATTCAAATCTACATTATCCTGGTTCGTATCAAGATTACTACTCGACAGGAGCATCAGGTTCATTACAATACAATTACCCACAAAGTAATATTCAGTGTTCTCAATAAATATATCAACAATTTCCAATGTCATCAAATATTCAAAGTTTCACCCAAGTATGTTAATTAGGTTTTATATTAAAAGAAAAGAAAACATTTCATTATATAAAACATAAATAAAATTGTTGCACTAATTACGTTACAGCCCAATTTGCAAGGTAGCTATTTTGCATCTGACATCACATCACAAAATCAAGGTTATCCATTAACCCAGCAAATGCCCGACTCCAGCCAGAGTTCTCAAACCTTATTTTCGACACCCGATTATTTCAATACACAAGCGGGCTTTTACGGAAACCAACAACCTCACCAAAATCTTACTTCAACGCAGCAAAACCCAACTCAAAACTTACAAATGCCTGGATACGGATATCAGCAGCCATTGTCTTTGCATCAATCTTCTTGGTATCCCCAAAGTCACTCTACTCATCCTACACCAGTGAATGTAGGCCAAAGTTCTCAAACCTTATTTTCGACACCGGATTATTTCAATACACAATCGGGTTTTTATGGAAACCAACAGCCTTACCAAAATCTTACTTCAACGCAGCAAAATCCAACTCAAAGCCAACAAATGCCTGGATACGGATATCAGCAGCCATTGTCTTCGCAACAATCTTTTTGGTATCCCCAAAGTTACTCTACTCATCCTACACCAATGAACGTAGGACATAGTTCTCAAACGTCGTCTACTGATGTTTCGAGCTTACAAAGTGGTTATTATAACACCCAGCAGGCTGCATCTGTACAACCGACTTTATTACAACATCAGGATCAACATAATCTTTATGGTTGTCAATCAAATGATCCCGGGAACTCATCATTGTCTTCACGAAAAAGAAATCAACAATTGTCATCTCAATCATTTTCGTATCCAAAAAAACAAAAAAGTTTGATTTGTATTTTTTTTTATTTTCAAAATTCAAGTTAAAAAAATTTATTTTAATAACTTTTCAGTAGTTGGTGAAGACACGGAAAAAACTGATTCTGACTAATCAGTGATGAACAAAAATTTTGAAATAAAATTACTGAAGAAAATTATTGTAAGAATTTAAAAATTTCTTCGGCTAAACACTTTTCCTTGCATAGAAAAGCAATAAGAATTTAAATTGTTTGCATTGTTGTTCTATTAAAAACAATTATTCAAATTAATTTAATATAAAAAATCAATTTTTTTTTCAAAGTTCACTTATTTGGTTACATTTTTGTCTTCCCAGAGCAGTAAGGAAAGTTATGCTTGTCATGTTTTAGATCCATTGTCCCTGGTTCGTATGAAGATTTTGATAAATACATAATTAATTAAATTATTAGGAAATAACTAACTTAAAATTTAAAAAACTAAATAAACCTGAAAAACAATGTGACTAAATGACACAACTCCGCGTGTCTGGTAATATATTTATTGGTTTCTTGATTTCTTAAAAGTCATCTGAGATTGTGGATGGTGACGATGAACCTGGTACATCTGAAATTGTAGAAGGTGCCGATGACAGTTCCGATGCTGCTTTAGCTATAAGATTCAATGGGTTAAGTTGTGGTACTCTCTGTGGAGATGGTGACGAAACACCGACGATCCTAGGACTAAGTTGGTTATGATGAAAAACATTTGCTCTTGGTGCTGGGTAAATCGGGTAATAAGAACTATTTTAGAAAAATAACGTCTTATGTGATTTTAATAAAAAATCTTTAAATACGGTATTTATAAAAAATAAATAAACAAATATAAATTCGAACATTCTCTTTCTGCCAATTGAAATTGATTCAACTCATCGTCGTCGCTCGAAGAATCATTAGAAGGATATCTGTTCATTTTTGCTGATTGGTATAACGCAGCAAAGTCAAAAATTGTTTAAAAATAATTTATATATATATATATATATATATATATATATATATATATATATATATATATATATATCTTACTTGATAGTCCTAATATCTGTTCAATATGGCTTTTAAAAGATTCTAGAATGGTATCTTTCTGTACATCGTACCAGAATAATATATCGCTGCGGTCCATCACACGATTTAAATGCTCCAAAAATTGATCAATCTGAACCAAAAGGTATTCTTTTGGCTAAAATCAATTTAAAAACACTCGATTTAAAACCATTCGCGTTGCCTAGAATTGTGCCAATTTTACTTATAGTAATGAAAATAAAGTTAGAAACAAAAACTATCGGTTGAAACTACTATCCAACGTTACTAAATTTTATTGTATAGATTATATGAAAAAAGTTATAATTTTATAAATTGTTTTTTAATTTTATAAAACTGTTTTTTAATTTTATAAAATTGTTTTTTTTTCCTTCAATTTTATATTAAATTCAAAAAACAAATTCAATGATTATTATTATTTCACTGTTAATAGATTTCAGCATGAGACAAGCATTGAGGATAGATTCAAAGAAAAGCTTCAAAATCTCCTCCAATATTCTGATGCTAATAAAATGGTCTTGAAATTTGTTATTGTTTTATTTATTTATTATAAGTTCAATTAAATAAAAAACAAAATAACGCAAAAAATACTAATTTCTTATTTTTAGGAGCTTGGAGAAATTGTATCTTATATAAAATCTATACTGACGATAGTTAAAGAAGAAGGATCTAACTACGACCTGTGGAAAACAAATTTACCACCAAGTACGCCAAACTAATCATTATAAAATTTAAAACATAAATAGTTTAATAAATCGTATTAAAAATATGTTATAATATTTAAAAAGATTTGTTGAAAGTATTAAAAACACTTTATTTGTTGACTTATTATTTCAAACATACCTGTTTTTTGGAAATGTTTACATAGATTAGAAATTAGTTTAAATCAAAATAGTACACAGTTGCAAGTAAATTATTTTTTTAGCCAGTTCTAAATTGTATAACTTCACAGTTGCCATCATCAAGAACGTTCAGCAATTGTTGAAACTAAAAAAAAATGTACATCACGTTGAAATGCATAAAATGGAAAAATAAACTTTAGTTAAAAAAATATATATATATATATAATATTAAACATTTTTCAAGCTTTGAAAAATAAAAATGGTTAATGTAGATAAATAACAAAAAATCACCATTCGGCCATTATTGACGAGTTTGTATTTTGTATTAGCTATGATTTCAACTGATACTGAGGAATAGTGTCAGTATAAATCAGTTTTATTTGATTTGATTGCTGTTGTTGTTTTAAATGTTAATTACAAAACTTTGAGTGAACTTCAATTTAAATTTGGCTCAATTAATCAATTTATTTTAAACAAAAGTTTTTAAGATCACCGCTCGGAGTATTCTGGCAAAATCAAATTTGCTATAAAACAATCTCGTTCAATATGTTTAAACTTAATCCTAATAAACTTCTAACCGATTTTTGATTGACTTTTGCTTTGAAAACAAATGACGCAATTAAAAAAAAAAGAAACTACATAGACAACAGTGATTTTAACTAACACATTGTTTTGAACGATTTCTTGGCTAGATATACCAGTATACATCATCGCCTGTCGTTTCTATGACGTATTCATTGTGTTTTCGTTGATAAATTTAATTTTTCCAAATTTGACGTTTTTCAAAAAACAAGCTCTACGAATAACCACGTCTGCATTTTAGACTCTACAAAACAGCCGATTGAAAAGCGATCTGGTCAAGAAGCCATACAAAATTGATCACAAAACACAAGCAACTGGCTACTTAAAATACAGCCTGTGCAACTGCAAATTAGGAACGCCTGTACGTCAGAGTAGTTCCTCCATAATTGCCCACATTTTTTTTAAATTGTCCGAATCGGTTTTGCCAGTCGGGCAAATAGCATCCGGTCTGAAATCGGGCAAATAGCCTCCAAGGTCGAATAAGTGGCGTCCAAAAAAAAGTTTTTTTAATTTATACTCCAAGGCATACGGCTGTGCTGTGACCCGAAAAGGCAAAGAACACATTACTGCCTAAACGAAGACCATTGTAATATTGTATGCATAAACAGTTATCAGACGATTCTGAAACTAAAAGTAAAACTTTTTTAAAAAAATTCACAGACCAAAAAAAGACAAAAAAGTTTTAAATTACTGAAAAATTTTTTGTGTCCCGGCTAAATTGCCTGGCAGTAGGTAAGTCTACCGAAGTGAATATTGTTTCGTGGCTGCGTTCAACAAAATAAATTTGTAGTGTAAAAATTACGGGACTTGTGGTCAAAATAACAGACTTTAGATATCTGTCAACTTACTTTAAATTTAATTTTCATTTATTATATTTAACTATTGATTTGTTAAAAACACAAATTTTCAAAAAACTTTGAATATATATGTTTAACTAGTGATATTTATTAGAATAACTATTACTTTCCTACAAGGCACAACAAAATGCATTTGTATCGCTGTTATTGATGTCAATTAAAAAATAAAAATAAATAATTATTTGCACATTTCAGAGTTTTATGTCGTTAAAATAAACATTTTTTCTTGTATTTTCAATACAATTTTTAATATAATTTGCAATCTAATAAAGCAGATAATTATTTGTCTGTGAAAAACTAACGGAATATTTTTTATTAAATTGCAGGCAAGTGAAACAACGGTAAAATTAATTTTTTTTTATATAAATTTAATATTAGAAACAATTTGTCAGTTTATTATTATCATTGAAATAGTATGCTTTGAGAGGTAAAAGTGAATTTCAAAAAAATAAATGAACTTCTTACTTGCTACGAAAAAAATGTTATTTTTATTTTATGAAATAAATAAAAATGCTGTCTATTACAGATATGAGTATGAGTAAAGACTAAGAGTTTTGAGTGGTGGTTATGCAAGATTTATTAATACTTTTAATACAACATCAGCACAGAAACTGCTTGCAAAGTTATTAAAATAATAATTTCTTAATAAAGTCGTAGTTCAACTTGGCTTTAAAAAAGCTGATTGTCATTATAATTGATTTAAAAATAATCTTCAACAATGCCATTCAGCAGATTTCTGTCTGTAAATAAAAAATTATATTTATTTAAATAATGTTGAACAAAACAAATTCATGAAGATGCTGTATCATTTTTATAAAAAAATAGAAAAAACACACTTTCTGGACCATTTTCGTTAGGAGAAATATTTTCCCAGTTTTCATCGTTTGCACCAACAGTAAATTGTAGTTCCTCAATGTATTGGATAACAGATTGTAAAACTTCCACACAATCCTAAAAGAAAACAACAAAAACTATACCATTTCTGTTTTAAGTGTTTTCAATTACCAATAACTATTTTATACATTTTTATAAAAATAAGATTAAATGTTTTTAATTACCAAAATATTGTTTTTGTTTCTTTTATAATATCCTGGCAGTAGATCAATCAACTTGAATATTGCTTCAGGCAAGCCCCTCCCATCGGGACTGAAATATTAAAATTGCTTAAATCAATCAAAAGCTTGTTTTATTTCGAGTTATGACTTTACATTTCAACTATTAAATCAAAAACATAAATAAATAACGGAATGGCCTAGAAAAAAAGACAGAAATATTTAAATCTGAAAAGTAATCATATTATCAACTACAAAATATCAATCTCCATACAAATTAATCATATCAAATTACAAACAGACAATTTGCCAATTATATATAATAGATGTTTTCAATGAAATATTTACCAACCTTTTCTCGATTGAAATATCTATAGAAATACAAATTAAATTTGATTAACTACGAAATAATTAAAAATTAAAACTGTTTTATACATTAACATATTTTAACAATGTACAGCTTGCTTTACCTGGTATTTGTTTGTATGTTTGTTTGTTTGTAAAGTAAAAATCTTGTAATCAAATGTTTGACCTCCTCCCATTGATCTTTTGAAGATTGCAAATTAAACTGTATTACTTATTAGATTGCTTTTCCACGTAGAAAGATTTGATTGGTTTGCAGAAATTTGTGTTCGGTTTCTATCAAAAACTGTTGATGACGATGGTAGAGAAAATATACTCATAGAAGAAAATGACGATGCTGTTGAAGATGCTGAATGAGAGTTATAAATGTTGTTATATAATTAATGCAATCAGATGATTAGTAATAAAAAAAAGTATATTATTACCTTGATGGCCTGCTTGTTGTAACATTGATGCTGCTGGTAAATTACTTCTGATTGCTGGAATTGTTGAAACGTCAGAGACACTCGTTTGAGATGACAAAGTTCCAATTGAAAATTGAACCTTTGGTAACCCTATTGGTCCTACATAATTAAACTAAACTTGTATTGTTTAAAATTTCAAAAGTAAATTTATAGCTTAAAAATTGATTTTATTATCATTTTATAAATAATACTATTTATTTAGTTAATCGTTTAATTAATATTCTCATTATTGTTAAAAAACAATGTTTATCATACTTTTTAGTCTCGTACTATATATATAAATTAAACCGCAAAAAATACATACCCGAAATGTTACCAACAGCAGCTGAAATTAGCATTTGGGGAGCATAAGAAATCCTGGCTGCTTGTGCTGCTTGGATGTTAGCTGTTGATGGTACCGAAATGACTGATGAAGTTGATTGGGATGAAATACTTTGCGAAGTAGATGACGAGGTAGACTCTACCCAATAAGCTTTGATAATAAAATTATAAACTTAGATATAACAGTATTATTTACAATACATTGTCTTCAATATGGTACTGACTGAATACTTACATGGCCGGCGCAATATAATTCTAATATTGTTTTGTATTATTTCCTTTATTTCATTTTCAGATAGATTTTTCCAGTTTGCATTTTCTCTTTCTGTTAACAAACCATCCACATGTTTTAGAAAATCAAGAAGATGTTCTTTACTTTTTGAAATCTGAAATAAATAACAATATTTCATAGTAGTAGCTTTGGAATTGATTTGTCAACTACAATTATTTTAATACTTTTCTAAGCTATAACAGCAAACGTTTTTTATACAGTTGAATAAAATTTTAGTTTAAAAAACAGTATAGTTTTATTTTAAATTCAAAAACTTATAAATTTCTCCAAATGTCAAGAAAATTGTGCATTGATGTTAGTAGCTATCTCAGTTTTTGATTAATAAATAAATAACTTGAATAGTTTGACTAACTGTAAATAGATTGCTAGTCACAAAATCTTGAGGGAGCAATTTTATATTTTCTTGTAGCAGACGATTATATTTTGCGTGGTATTGAGCTTCTTTATCTAAATTAATTGTTTTCTAAATAACTTTAAAGTGTTTTTTCAAAATAGTTTTTATGTACTGTTATATTTTTTTGCTTGAACTTAATACAGCACTTTTCTATTAATTATACACACATTTCAGAACACTTAACTAATCTAATAACTATCTTTAGGACATTTTTTCTGTTATATTTGTAACTTATTATGATTAAATTGATAGCTGAATAAACAAACTCAAACTCAAATTAAAAAAAGAATTCTTATTGAATCTCTTATTATTTAAGTAGTAGAAAGGAATGAAAAATAATAATATTACAATTAGTTAACCAATCATCTACGTATAAATTAGTAAACCAAACATCTAAGTACAAATTAGTGAAAACCAACCATCTAAGTACAAATAAGAAAACCAGCCATCTAAGTACAAATTAGTAAACCAACCATCTGCGTACAAATTAGTAAACCAATTATCTACGTTAGTGGTTCTCAAACTGTGGGTTGTGGCCCCAACGGGGGTCACCTGACGATTTTATAGGGGTCACCAAAGACTTTCAGAAATTTGAGTTTTTAAACAGGCTTTTTAGATTTGAAACTTATCTGCATTGCTCAAATAGTCATGTACAATGGTACTTATTCCTATTCCCACAACACACCTTTGTGAAAAAGGGCTTTTCAAGCTTATTAGTTATTATGTCAAAATGCAGGAGTAGACTTAATGCTGAAAATGATTTTTGTTGTGTTCTATAGAAGACTGCATAAATTTCTAAAACTCAGTCTTCAAAAATAGTTGATGTCCGAGGGGGCGTAGTTTGAGGTACTTTTTCAAGATTTTTCAAAAAATTTTACACTTTTGCCTCCTAAAATAGCTGATGACCATGGGGTAGTCGGAGGTATAATTTCCAAAAATTTCTATAAACTTCGTCTTTATTAATGTTATATCAATAAATTTCTTTTTCAAACATCCTTAGGAGGACAATAGCCCTCCTGCCCCTCAAATGACAATTTTAAAAAACCCTCCCAGAATTTGTGATCTGGTGAGAGTGAAACAAGCACAGCCTTTTTACTGAAAATTTAGCAATTCTATTTTGGAACTTCAGCATTCAAATTTTAAATTAAAATGATCAATTTCATTTGATTGTAAATTTAAAAAATATTGCTGGGGAAAATATGCTTTATTAATAGCTTGATCATAAATTAAATTATAATTATAATATACAATTTATAATATACAATGTATAACTGAGAATAAGCTAAAACTCTAAAATTGAAATTATCTATTAAAAAACTAAAATGTATTGTAAAAGTATGACTGTTAAGTTCAAGTGCAACAGTAATTGCTGTAACAATGCAGTGAACCAAAGTGAAAGATGAACGACTCGCATAATTCTGTTATTGGGGGTCGCCCCAGCATGGCAAATTTTGTCAAGGGGTCGCGGCGCTAAAAAGATTGAGAACCTCAGATCTACGTACTAATTAGTAAACCAACCATTTACGAACAAAATAATAAACCAATCATATACAAACAAACTAATAAAACAATCATTTACGTTTACAATTTAGTAAACCAACCATACAAGAGCAAATTAGGCAAAATAATTCTAATAGAAAAGTATCAGTGTTTAATTGATATAAATCAATTCTTTGCAAATTGTTTACCAGAAGTGTTTTCAAATTGCTCTGCGTATTCCTCAGACTTTTCCCACAAGTAATTTCCGTCTTTTCCTCCTAAAAAGTTCTCATTTGTTAGACGCTCGAGCAACAAATACTGTGTATTATAGCCTACTCCTTCTTCTTTTATCATTGCTAAAAATTCTTTCGACGCCGTTAGAATGCCGTCTATAGTCTTGATTAAATAATTAAAATCAGAAGTGAACATGGGTTCATTTTTGTCAACCCAACCCAGCCAATGGTTCAACCCAACCCAGTCCATGGTTCAACCCAACCCATGTCTAATTGAAAAAATAATTTTAAGTATTTTTACTATATGATAATTAGAAAAAAGTTATATTTTATTTATTAAAAAACTGTTTAAAATTTTGTATCTCCTAATTAAAAAGTAAAAGTAACCGGTTTATGAGGGTTAAGAAAAGCCACGGGAACAAACTGCTTTAGGAGATTTGCTTATTCAAGTGTTACTCGTCTACGCTTATGCATGCTTAGAAATACTTGCGTTTCTGAAATTAACTGGAGAAAATAAGTTCACTGAAATAAATAAAAAATATTGATTCATTGTCGATAAACAATAATTTAGAGTTTTAGAAATTAAATTTTTTAATTAAAAAAAATAAACAAGTTTACTTAATTTTAGTTATTTAAACAAACAAATATTCATACTTACATGATTTTTTGAAGTTGTAAAAAAAAACTTTAAAAATAATATTGATTTTAAAGATGTTAATTATTTAAGGATTCAAATTCGTATTTTTTCAAATTTCGCTCAAAAGTGTCTATTTGATATTTCAAAAAAAACTAATATTTTGTATAATTGAGTTTCTTTTAGCAAATTTAGACGTGAATGTAGTTGTTAGTTTCGATATTAGGCATGTGTTGCTGTTTTTAGATACAAATAAATTGTAAATAATGACGTTCAATCAAATTCGTCACAAAGTGTTGCCCAATTGGCGTTTATCAGTTTGCGCAATATATTTTCAATTAAGCGAAATTTCGAAAACAAAAATCTTTTTTTAATGTCTGCCTTTTTACAAATTTTTATTTAGGTTACAATCTCTGTTTGTGTTTGTATGTGTGTGTGTCTTTCTCTGTACGCAAATCTTGCAAGTGAAATTTAACCAGTTTTTTGACTAGCTAGGAAGCTGAAACTTTCATCATATCTTTATACTGGATGACAATACATGATTCAATTTAAAAAAACGTACTTTGAACATCTTTTGTATACAAACACACATATACACAGACACACATCGAATGTATTTGAAATCAAAGTTTGTGTTAGAAAACTCGTTTTTTCCTTTACTTGTTATTTATGAAAATATATTACGCAAACTGATATTTTTTTTATAATAGTTTATAGTACTTTACACAAGGTGAAATGGCTGTGTAGGAATCACATAAGTAGTTCCTGTCGTAGATCATATTTAATTTTTTCAACTGTCCCTCCTCCTTTATCCAGGCTTGTGACTGGCTCGCAATTAGCGAGGTGGAGTTGCAAGCTGATAAACGCCAAATGGGCCGTAGTTTTAAATGTAGCATGTCTAAAAGAACAAATTACACCAAAACACGTTCAAAATAATATATATAAATATAAATATATATATATATATATATATATATATATATATATATATATATATATATATATATATATATATATATATATATATATATATATATGTACCTGTAAATTCTGTGCACCTGTTCCCAGGTGAGTTATACGTAAACAGTTTCATTAGCTGTTGTAGTGTCGTAGCGTTGGTTTTAATGAAAGTTGTATCGCTGGTATGTGTCTAGAATTTTATGTTTTTAGTTTTATATTCGAATGGTTTTATTAGTGTTTCTCTATCTTTATATATTCGGCTTTCGTCTAATATTCTATACATTGATTTTCCTTACATTATTATAGGGGTTCTGAAGATGGATAAAGCCGAAACCGGCCGGTCAACCCCTTGTGACAATAAAGTTTTGTGTACTGTTGACTGTGTAGTTAATTCGGGAAGAAAATTTAGACGGTTTGAAGCAGTAGTAAAGAGATGGTGTTGTAGAAAATGGGCCGTAGCATTTAATAGAGCGTGTTTATGCGAGAATTTGATACCCAAATATTGTCAAAATATATATATATATATATATATATATATATATATATATATATATATATATATATATATATATATATATATATATATATATATATATATATATATATATATATATATATATATATATATATATATTATATTTATATATATATATATATATTTATATATATTATACATGTAAACATTAAATAATGCATACTAGCGGAGTTATCTCGCGTTGCCCGAGGTTTTTTCAGGTTTTTCTATAATTTTCTCTCTCGCTTCCCGCTTGCTCCCTCTCCCGCTCGGTGTCCTGTTTCTTCTCGCTTTCTCACTTTTACTCCGTTTACCGCTTTCTATCCCGCTCCTATTCTTTTTCCTGTTGCTCTCCTACTCCCATTCCCGCATGCTTTCCCGTCCCCACTTGCTTTCCTGTTCCTTCTCGTTCTCCCATTTGTTCAATCACGTTTGCTTTCTGTTTTCGTTCACGCTTGATTTCCCGTTCCCACTTTTTTTCCCATTCCTGCCCGCTCTACGCTTCCGCTCCTTTTTTTTAGTTGGTAATTTTTATTTCATGGAATAAAGAAATTGCTGTCTATTACAGATATATGTATGAGTCAAGGCTTAGAGTTTTGAGTGGTGGTTATGCAAGATTTATTAATACTTTTAATACATCAGCACAGAAATTGCTTGCAAAGTTATTAAAATAATAACTTCTTAATAAAGTCGTAGTTCAACTTGGCTTTAAAAAAGCTGATTGTCATTCTAATTGGTTCTAAAATAATCTTCAACAATGCCATTCAGCAGATTTCTGTCTGTAAATAAAAAAAATATATTCAATTAAATAAGTTTGAACAAAACAAATTCATTTTTATACAAATCAAAGAAACACACTTTCTGGGCCATTTTCGTTATGAGAAAAATTTTCCCAGTTTTCATCGTTTGCACCAACAATAAATTGTAGTTCCTTAATGTATTTGGTAACTGTTCGTAAAACTTCCACAGAACTCTGAAAAAAACAACAATAACTTTTATACATTTTTATAAAAACAAGATCATATGTTTCTTATTACCAAAATATTGTTTTTTTCTTTTTTATTTACTGGCAGTAGATCAATCAACTTGAATATTGCTTCAGGCAAGCCCCTCCCATCGGGACTGAAATATTAAAATTGCTTAAATCGATCAAAAACTTGTTTTATTTCGAGTTATGACTTTACACTTCAACTATTAAATCAAAAACGTAAATAAATAACGAAATGGCTGAATTAAAAAAAAAGATCTTGTAAACTTATATTCTCGTTATGACTGAAAGATATAAATTAGCTTATAATTGTAAATTAACTAGCATCAGAGCCTGTCGGACGACAAGCCTAAAAAAGAAAACAGATTTATTTAAATAAACAAAATCTCCAAAAACAAATTAATCATATTGAATTACAAGCAGACAATAAGCCAATTAATTATATACAGTAGATATATTCAATAAAATCTTTACCAACCTTTTTTCGATTGAAATATCTATAGAAATACAAATTAAATTTGATTAACTACGAAATAATTAAAAATTAAAACTGTTTTATACTTTAACATATTTTAACAATGTACAACTTGCTTTACCTGGTATTTGTTTGTATGTTTGTTTGTTTGTTTGTTTGTTTGTTTGTTTGTAAAGTAAAAATCTTGTAATCAAATGTTTGACCACCTCCCATTGATCTTTTAAAGATTTCAAATAGAACTGTATTACTTATTAGATTGCTTTTCCACGTAGAAAGATTTGATTGGTTTGCAGAAATTTGTGTTTGGCTACTATCAAAAACTGCTGATGAAGATGGTAGAGAAAATAAATTCATAGAAGAAAATGACGATGCTGTTGAAGATGCTGAATGAGAGTTATAAATGTTGTTATATAATTAATGCAATCAGATTATTAGTAATCAAACAAGCATATTGCTACGTTGATGGCCTGCTTGCAACATTGATGCTGCTGGTAAATTACTTCTGATAGCTGGAATTGTTGAAATTTCTGAGACACTTTTTTGAGATAACAAACTTTCAATTGAGAATGGAAATTTTTGTAACCCTTTTGGTCCTAAATAATTAAACTAAATTTGTTTGTTTAAAATTTGCAAAGTAAAAATATAACTTGAAAATGAGAATTATAAATATTGTTATATAATTGATGCAATCAGATGATTAATAATAAAAAATAGTATATTATTACCTTGATGGCCTGCTTGTTGTAACGTTGATGCTGGTAAATTACTTCTGATAGCTGGAATTGTTGAAATTTCTGAGACACTTTTTTGAGATAACAAACTTTCAATTGAGAATGGAAATTTTTGTAACCCTTTTGGTCCTAAATAATTAAACTAAATTTGATTTGTTTTAAATTTGCAAAATAAAAATATAACTTAAGAATTGATTTTATTATCATTTTATAAATAATACCATTTATTTAGTTAATCGTTTAATTAATATTCTCATTATTGGTAAAAAACAATGTTTATCATATTTTTTAGTCTCGTACTATATATATATAAATTAAACCGCAAAAAATACATACCCGAAATCTTACCAACAGCAGATGAAATTAGCATTTGGGGAGCATAAGAAATCCTGGCTGCTTGTGCCGCTTGGATGTTAGCTGTTGATGGTACCAAAATGACTGATGAAGTTGATTGGGATGAAATACTTTGCGAAGTAGATGATGAGGTAGACTCTACCCAATAAGATACATTTTAATGTATTATTTACAATACATTGTGTTCACTATAGCACTGGTGACTGAAACCTCACCTGGCCGACGCAATATATCTTCAATATTGTTATGGATTATTTCCTTAATTTCATTTTCAGGTAGATTTTTCCAGTTTGCATTTTCTCTTTCTGTTAACAAACCATCCACATGTCTTAGAAAATCAAGAAGATGTTCTTCACTTTTTGAAATCTGAAATAAATAACAATATTTCATAGTAGTAGCTTTAGAATTTATTTGTCAACTACAATTATTTTATTGCTTACCTAAACCAAAACAAAAACTTTTATACAGTTGAATCAAGTTTCAGTTTAAAAAGGCAGTGTAATTTTTTTTAAATTCAAAAACTTATAAATTTTCACAAATGTCAAGAAAAATTTGCGTATTGATGTTAGACATCTCAGTTTTTGATTAATAAATAAATAACTTGAATAGTTTGACTAACTCTGAAATGATTGCTAGTCACAAAGTCTTGAGGCAGCAATTTTATATTTTCTTTTAGCATTCGAACATTTCTTATGTTGTTCTGATGTTCATTATCTAAATTAATTGTCTGCTAAGTAACTTTAAAATGTTTTTTCAAAATAGTTTGTATGTACTGTTCTATTTTTTATTTGAATCTGATACAGCACTTTTTTTTATCAATTATGCACACATTTCAGAACACTTAATAATCCAACCCACGTACAAATTAGTAATCCAATCATCTACATCAGCGGTTCTTAAACTGTTTGTCGCGACTTTCAGAAATTTGAGTTTTATTTTAAACATATCTGCACTGCTCAAATAGCCCTGTACAATAGTACTTATTTTTCTTCCCACAATACACCTTTGTGAAAAAGCTTTTCAAGCTTATTAGTTATTATGTCAAAATGCAGGAGTAGACTTAATGATGAAAATGATTTGTGTTGTGTTCTATTAAAAACGGCAAAAATTTTGTAAATCTCTGTTTTCAAAAATAGCCAATGACTAGGAGGAGATAGGCCAAAGGTACTTTTCTAAAAATTTTCTAAAACTTTTACACTTTTGCCTCCGAAAATAGCTGATGGGGAGTAGTCGGAGGTATAATTTCCAAAATATTTTAAACTTCGTCTTTATTAATGTTATACCAAATAAATGTTTTTTTTTAATGCTTAGAAAGCCCCTTAAATGACACTTTTAAAAAACCCTCCCAGAAATTTTGACCTGATGGGAATGAAACAAGCACAGCCTTTTTACTAACAATTTAGCATTTTTTTGGAGCTGCAGCATTTAAATTTTAAATTTTAAATGATCAATCTCATCTTCTTGCAAATTTAAAAAAAAATATTGCTGGGAAAAATATGCTTTATTAATAGTTTGATCATAAATTAAATTAAAATTATAATATACAATTTATAATATACAATGTATTACTGAGAATATGCTAAAAATCTAAAATTGAAATTATCTGTTTAAAAACTAAAATTCTATTATTGGGGTCGCCACAGTATGGCAAATTTTATCAAGGGGTCGCGGCGCTAAAACAATTGAGAACCACTGATCTACGTACAAATAAGTAAACCAATCATATATGAACAAAGAAATAAACCAATAATTTACGTTTACAATTTAGTAAACCAACCATACAAGAGCAAATTAAGCAAAAAAATTCTAATGGAAAAGTTTTGGTGGTTTAATTGATATAAATCAATTCTTTGCAAATTATTTACCAGAAGTGTTTTGATATTGCTGTGCGTATTGTTCAGACTTTTCCCACAAGTAATTTCCGTTTTTTCCTCTTAAAAAGTTCTCATCTCTTCTTCGTTTGATCAACAAATAAATCGTATTATAGTCCTTTCCTTCTTCTTTAATTATTGTTAAAAGATCTTTCGACGCTTCTAGAATGCCTGATACAGTCTTGATTAAATAATTAAAATCAGAGGTGAACATGAGTTCATTTTTGTCAACCCAACCAAGCCCATGGTTCAACCCAACCCATGTCTACTTCAAATTGAAAAAATAATTTTAAGTTTTTTTACTACATAATAATTAGAAAAAAGTTATATTTTATTTATAAAAAACTGTTTAAAATTTTGTATCTCCTAATTAAAAAATAAAATTAACCGGTATATGACGGCCAAGAAAAACCATGGGAACAAACTGCTCTACGAGATTTGCGAATTCAAGTGTTACTCGTACTCGACTAGACATACTTAGAAATAATACTTTCGTTACTGAAATTAACTGGAGAAAATAAGATCACTGAAATAAATAAAAAATATTGATTCATTGTCGATAAACAATAATTAAGAATTTTAGAAATTAAATTTTTTTTAATTAAAAGAAATAAAGCACGTTTACCTAATTTTATTTACTCAAACAAACAAATGTTCATACTTACTTGATTGTTTGCAGTTGTTAAAAACATTAAAAAAATATTGATTTTAAAGATGTTAATTATCTCAGGATTCAAATCCGTATTTTTTCAAATTTCACTCAAAAGTGTCTATTTGATATTATAAAAAGTAATATTTTGTATAATTGAGTTTGTTTTAGCAAAATAACTATTTAAGCGTGAATGTAGTTGTTAATTTCGATATTAGGCATGTGTTGCTGTTTTTATATACAAATAAATGGTAAATGATGACGGTCAATCAAATTCGCAGCAAAGGGGTGCGTTCAATAAAATAAATAAATTTTTAGCGTGATAAATTACAAAGCCTGTTGAATGAGAAATTTCAGAATGCTGTCAGTAAAGTTTATGATTTAATTTTAATCTATTATTCAATTTCCGGCGTGTACATTTTAACTCGTGATAACCTAAATGTGATTTAATTGAAATATCTTTTAGTCTTTTAATGCGTAAAAATAAGACACAGAATAAATTACAACTCTCATAAACGTGGACTTGAGTGTTCCAAGGGGTTAGCCAAAGTTGCGACAGGGGCTGCTGCTACGAGTGGGCATCTGCCTGGTGCCCCCCAGTCGTATGTTTATCAAAAATGTGAACTATACCCAAACATTAACCAATTGCTGCTAATTTCGGCTACACTATCTGTCTCCACTGGCTACCCCAGAAAAAAATTTCTCAAGCCTAAGGAGACTTAGAAACTTACTTGCGCAGAAGGACGAGTGACAGAGTACAAATTGATGCAAACGATGTAGCGGATGAATTAAAAAATACACAAAAAATTATTTATTTTAAATATTAGATGTTTAAATATTCAATATTAAATGTTTAATTATTAAATACTAAATGTTTAAATATAAAATATTAAAAGTTTTTCTTGATTCGTTTAATTTTTCTCGATTCGCCCTCCCTAAACCAAAACCTTGGCTACTGCCATGATTGTAGTACACTCGAGCTGTACAAAAGTCGTCAGCATATTTTGTTAATTCAAATAAAAGTAACAATTTACTTTATTTGCAAACGACGATTTAAAAATAAACAACATCAGATAAAACAGTTTAAAGATTTTCTTGCTTTCCGGTTTGTGGCTTTTCAGACTTTCCATTGGTTCAATTTCTGTGCGTGATTTTTGATCATCTTCATGAGATGTTCGGCACATTTGATGACGCGCATCAGTACCTGAGTTATTCAAATTATATTTAAATTTATTATTTTATAAAGAAAAAAAGTATAGGAAAAAACGAGTTTTTCAACACAAAATTTGATTTCAAATACACTCGATTTAGAAATACGAAAAATGTTTAGTTTAAGTTTTTTCCAATTGAATCATGTATTGTCATCCAATATAAAGCTATGCTGAAAGTTTCAGCTTTCTAGCTAGTCAAAAAGCTGGTTAAATTTTACTTGCAAGATTTATGTACAGAGAAAGCCACACACACACACACACAAACAGAGATTGTAACCTAAATAAAAGTTTGTAAAAAAAAACTACAGCATTTCTTGTTTTGTAAAACAGCCGACAGGACACGCTAATAGCTAATAGACACGCACCACTTCCAGCTAACAAATTAAAGCAGGGTTGTCCAACTTTCATGCTATTGTGGGCGCATAAAAATTTTTTTAGACCCATGGCGGGCAAAGCAAATTTTAGCACTTAATATGGCATAATTATAATATATATGTATGATTGAAGACTCGATCTGTTCAGCATTATTATAATTATTATTATTATTTTTATCTAACGCGCTCTCTAAACAAAATATAATAATAATAATAATTATTATTATTATTTGTAATAATGCTGAACATTTCCCACATTCATCATTCATCACCTACTCTTTCTTCAGGATAGAGCCGAGCGATTTTGGGCGGAAGTAACTCTCCGAGTTCTGTGATTAACTTCTCCAACTCCGGAAACGGATCGTCTCTCGTCTGCTTAGAAGAGTGTCCAGCGTCGAAAAACAAATTGGCATCTCGCTTACGGGAAGACGACGACGGCTGCCGTCCACCACCGACTGCACTGCTGTCCCCCGCTGGCAGCCCTTTGACGGATTTGTCATCCAACGTAGACATCGGAATGCCATCATCGAAGCTGTCAGAATCAGATTCTATGGTAGGGTTATAATTATAAGAAGCCATGAAAGTGATATTTGTATATTTGTGCGATGTAGTTTTATTTATATTCCCGTTATTTGTTGAAGTTGACAAACATTTGAGATGTTAAGATGTTTTTGTTGTCTCGTTTTATTGTTTACAAATCGAGTGACGGTAAGTAAATAATAAGAAAACATTGAATATACGCTACCATGACAACAGTCAATTTACTAACAAATTTAAATAAATTGAAATGTGCTTAAAGATTAAATAATGTTAATTTTAATTTTAATGGGCATCTGTGTGCTTCGTTTTCTGCGACACTGGGAACTTTTATTTCTGTGGCACCCAGCAGGTTCGAAAGTCTTGAAAGTGCAACGAAATGTGTACCAGCTAGGCGACTACAAAGATTAAGGTTCAGAACTTTGCATTTCCGGACACATTTTTGTTCTGGCAGCAAATATAACTTTCTGTGTTATCATCTCATTAAGCACGAGCTATAACTCGGTGCTACTTACTACTACGTAGGCTTGCCAGCTAGCAAGCAGAGCGTTTGAGGCTAAAAACTTTTTTCGGCATAAACGTTTGCCATTCTCATTTAATTGCAAAACTTCAATCCAATCGAGAGAAACGCCTTAACTAACACTAACAAGAATGACAATAAGGGCCGCAGTAACTTGAATGCACTGCTGGCTACGAACACAATAATACTTAATAATCATGTCTATTCTCGAAATGGTACATTTATGTCGATTATTATTCATTTTATTCTTCCTGTTATTATTATTATTGTTAATATTAATATTAATATTATTTAATGTTTATGTAGTATAATTCACAGGGAAGTAGTTAGACGATGATTGTGTGAAGATATACGTGTTGATTCAAGGTGAAGTTTGTTCATTTGTTCTTTTAGCTTTTTTTTTTATTTTATTCCGATCTCCATGTGTCATCTAAAAACATTGTAAAGTTTACTTTTAAAATGTCGTTTAACTAACTGATTGTTCAGCTGAATATTCATTGAGATACTCTCGAGTATCGGGTAAACAACGAAAATATTTTTTGAAGATAACAAGAAAAAGACAGTATAAAAGCAAAAGGAGAAAAAGTTTTAAGAAATATGAATGATTATGGTTAGTTTGAATATTTTAAATTATGTAAAATGGAATTGTTTTAAATTTGCAATGAAATAAAGGTGATTTTTTTCAATATCTTGTAGAGAATTTTCAAAAATGTAAAATAAATCTAACAATGTCTCACATGTATTTATAAATTAAACATTTTAAATTTGTTTGAACTTATTCTCACTAAAACCTCATAAAGTACACACTTTCAAATTCAATTTTTTTCCATCGAAGACATGGATCCGATCATCCCATCATCTTCTTATGAAACCCTGACACCCAAGGTGGACGACGATGACTATGATGATGTTATTGTTGGTGGTGGTGGCGGAGAATTCCTCAGCGACAACACAGCCAGTCAAGCCCAGACGGCCATCGGGTTTGAAAGTTACGAAATTCTCCAGGCTCCGACAGAGGGCGTTAGAAGAGGTTGGCATTGGCTGGGCTGGGCTGGCTGGGTGGGCGGGAGACTGGTCTGAGGTTGTTTGGCATGTCTGTCAAGATTGTATTTTGAAGGCCAGTTTCAGTGGATTTGTGTATGTAAGCTGCTGACGTTTTTGTAGTAAAATGACGACGACGATGATGATGATAATGTCAGCGGTGTTGATAATGATGGTTTTTATAATAAAGATGTTAGAAAAAAATTGTCTACATGGCTCAGATGTGCTATTTTCTCATCCAGTTGAAAGAAGAGTTCGCATTCAGGACAACGGCACCGGCAGTGGTGGTGGAGGTGGTGGGGGAGATGGGGTGGATTTTGTCAACAATGCCTTCCAATCAAACGAGGTGCGTTTTAAATTTTTGCATTTTTTTTCTTCTGATTTTCACCTGCGTTCTTTTCGAGTCTGTAAAGCCAGGAAGTTGGTATTTACAACCCTGTTTGTCGTGCGAGAATAATTTATGAATACGATATGCACTACTATGACTCACTATGGTTACAATGATCTTTAAGCAGGTAACAAATTTTAATGGTATTTAATTATTCTTGTGTTGCTGCTCTCAAAATAAGTTATTCAGTCCAAATGACTGTCCGCTCTCTAGGACGCTGGTTTTAATGAGCAAGAATTCAGTCGATGCCGAATTCTGGCCTACTGGAGAATAATGAAAAAAAAACCAATTCATTATTTATGACAAACTTTTATTTAGGTTACGATCTCTGTTTGTGTGAGTGTCTTTCACTGTTCGCAAATCTTGAAGAAAAAAAATTTAACCAGTTTTTTGACTAGCTAGGAAGCTGAAACTTTCAGCATAGCTTTACATTGGATGAAATACATGATTCAATTGAAGAAAAAAATTAATTTTAACATCTTTCATATTTCTAAATCGAGTGTATTTGAAATAAAAGTTTGTGTTGAAAAACTCGTTATTTTTTTCTTTACTTGTTATAGTTATCATTTCATCGTAATTTTTAAACTTTCTTCTACAGAAATCCTCAAATCTCACAAACGAACCTGTGACTTTTCGGGAGGGCGTCGGAAAAAAAGTTGACTTCATCCTCGTCTTCGATCCTGCCAAGGACAACTCTCCTGAGAAGAGAGCCATGAGAGAAAGTTACGAAGAAAATCTTCAAGATTTCGGCATCGAAATTGAGAGAGAGGCTGGTTGAAAGATAATAATATTAAAAATAAAAAGATTAAACAAATAAATATAATTTAGTAGTAGAGCGTTGTCTAACGTGGAAAAGTGGATTGAATAGGAGGGTTGCAATTAATTGTCCTGGTGACTGTGGTAGTGTTGATGATGTTGTGTTCCAATTATATTATCATTGCCATGTGACTATTAGTTGTTTTGTTTTTGCGAAGGAGTCTCCAAAGGAAACTTTCATCAAACTTCACTGTCCTTTTATCGCACTGTGCAGGGGGGCGGAGCTACTGAAGTTGAAAAAACCGATCAACAGGAAACCAACAGAAGTTAGTTTATAGCATTTCTTTTATTTTTTTTCAACTGAACATGAAAATACAACTAAAAAATTATATGTTCTCAAATATTTTATTTTTAAGTATCCTTATTCGTATGAAAAAAAATTGCCTTATAATGACGTTACGTTGAACCTCTACTGGATTTTCATAGAACCGATTCGATATTCCGAACCGGTTTGTTCGGAATATCGAATCTGAATTGTCCTTTCCTGAATTGGTTTCTATTGATTCAACCTTATTCAATTTTATTTGACCTATTTGACTTGAATCAATTCAACATCATTCAATCTTATTTGACCTATTTGACTTGAATCGATTCAGCCTAATTCAATCGTAGTTGTCCTAAATTAATCCTAATTGGTTTGACCTCGCCCGAATCAATTCGACTCGACATAACCAGAGTAGAATTTTATTATAATAAAACTTTTTTTTCTCTAAAGATAGATCAAAGTAACAAACTCTGTAGTTGTTTTCCTTCTGACACCAGAACGAGCAAAGTAGAAATCTGTTCGCCTTTTGTTTTCAAGAATTCCAACAAGTTAGCAGACTTTAATGGTTGCGATTTAGAAATTATTTTTTGTAACTACAGAGGTACTGATAAACATACATTTATATTTATTTATGTTTGAGTTTCTATTTGAATTTGCGTTTGCATTTATACTCACATTCATAATCCTGAATTACTAATCCTAGTGCTATCCGTATTCGTATTCGTATTCGTATTCGTATTCGTATTCATATTCATATTCATATTCATATGAGTACAAGTAAGTTTTCAAAAACTCAGTATCAGTTATTATTATACACATCATTTTAGCTTCCGAATAGAAAAAGAAGACGAATTCTTTTCATCTGCTGACAGGAGTTACATAGTCTATTCTCTCCTCGAAAGAACGATATTTAGGAAAAACAAAGACGATCCAGTTAAAACAGGCAAGCGAGAAATAGAATAAGTCATAGTTAACTAGTTAACTAGTTGTTAAAAAGCATATTTTATCGGGGTCAACGATTTAAGCCATAGTTCGATCAAAGCTTTCTGGCTGAATTAAGGTTTATTGTCGCAGGGCAAATATTAAATTCAAAGGTGATATTTAATTTGAAAAATTTTAAGTAGTTTTTGTGTTCTGTTTATTTTACATAGGGTTGAGTAGACTTATAGGTCTGAAAGCCTACTCCGCGGCATACCCGCTGCACGAGTCTATCGCAGACCCTCCTACTTTAGAAGTAAATAACATGAATGACAGAGAGGTAATTTTTGATGATCATTAGAGTCAAATTACGTAAAAGTTTTAGTGGAAAAACACTGGTGCTTGAAATTATTGATGAGCACTTCTTAAATCTTTGTACTATTAAAAATAGCTTGATTTTAAATTGGTCGGATTCTCGTGATTAACTATTAAGTATAAAACTTGGAACTAAAATAAATTATTACTGAGTGATAATTTTCAATCAAAATTTTAATATAACTAATTACTTTACAAAATTATTATTCTTCTTAAAGTTAAAGTTGCTTGGTGTTTTTTTATACTTTTTTCATACATCGTTTACGTTTATTTCAGTGGCTTTATCACGATTGGGTCAAGCCTAAAAATCTCTTCAAACCGCAACCGTTGGACAGAATTAAGTAAACAAATTCTTATAATAAATATATCATAGCATTGATTTTCATATATGAAAAAATGTACTCGGCAGAGCATTAAAAATGAAAATTCAAACAAACCAGATCTTACTTCGGAGAGCAGTTTACATTCTACTTTGCATGGATGGGTCTCTACACCATTTTCCTCTCTTTTGCATCTGTTGTAGGACTGGCATGCTTCTTTTACGGCCTCATAACCACTTTCAGTGACCTTGACATTCCGACGTACGTTTTGTGCTTTATGGTATAACTATCTTTAGCTTATGCTAAGAAAACATGTTGTTATATGTTAAACCAGCCAGTGATAAAATTTACTTAGAACAATGCAAATATTTAAGACTTCCAAAAAAAATTTTTTTTCTCCAGCAAGGACGTTTGCGACAAAAACAGATCCCCCGGGAACTTCACGATCTGTCCCAAGTGCGACAAAAGCTGCACGTTTACCATCCTCTCCGATGGCTGCAACTACGCTCGTTTCACTCGCATCTTCGACAACGAAGCCACCTTGGTCTGTGCCATTTTCATCACCGTCTGGGGTGAGTTCAGAAAAAAATGGTGCCACGCCCCTAGAGAATAATTTTAAAATATCTTAACTTTAAAGTAAATTTTTTTAAACATATTTGACAAATTAAAAAAAAATGTTTTAACTAACATCAGCGGAAAATATGTTAATAATTATTTTATACATCAAATTTTTTAACAGGAATCGCGTTTATAGAGTTTTGGAAAAGAAGACAAGCATTCCTTCAGCAGAGTTGGAGCGTGAAAGATTTCGAAGCAGACGAAGTTAGATTTCAAAAAAGAAAAATCAATTTGGATGCTATTTAAAATAATTATAAAAGTTTTATTAAAAGAAAATTTCTCTTCATTAATAATGACGATTAATAACTATATGATAAATAAATTAACTTCATCAGATCATACGACCTCAGTATTACGACCAGGCCAAAATGCTGAAGATAAACCCACTGTCCGGGGTTAATACAAATTCATAAACTTTGAGCTTTCCTCATAGAGTTAGAAGTGAAATTAAAATTAAAACTAAATTATTTACTTTTAATTCTCGTAGAATTAGAAGTAAAATTAGAATTATAACAAAATTGTTAATCAATAAATTTAAATTCTTTTTTTTATAAAAGGAAATAGAATCGATAGTTTCCCCAGTCTCAAAATGCTTGCGATTTCTCGTTTCCATCTCGACTATCCTGTTTTTCGTGAGTTTCCTATCACCCGCACGCAACTTCAAAATTATGTTATAAAATAAAAACAAATTACTATTATTATTATTTGGCAACTTATATTGCGCTATTAATATAATAAAAATATTACATACATATTACATCCCTCAGTTAATTGCCATTTTGATTGCCATCTTCGCCATCATCGTCTACCGTCTGGCTGTCGTCTACGCCCTGTACAGCAGCCGCGACGAAGGCACCAAGAGGAACGCCAAGCTGGTGACAACATTCACGGCCGCCTGCCTCAACGTCCTTGTCATCTCCGTCCTCAGTGTTGTAAGTTCTCAGTTTGTTGGGCTGTTCCGTCACCATTATCCAGTGTTTCATCCAGACGCTTTGACTTGGGGGGGCGGGGTGAAATTTAGGGGGAGTGATTGATAGTGCTAATTTTTTCATTGAGCTTTTCACCTATTTGCTTTTTAAAATCAAATTCTAAATTTTGGGTGTTTAGTCGTACAAAAGAGGAGATAGGGAAAGCACTTTTTTATTGTAAAAAATTATTTAGTTTTTTTGTGATAATATCTACTCAGATTGTTGTCTGTTTTGTGTTAGCGTTAATCTGAAGTTGTTTTTATCGTTTTATCGTTACGACAGGTCTACAAATGGGTTGCAAAAGTCTTGACGGATTTAGGTAAGTTTGAGTAAGCGTTTCACTCAGTTTCATAACTGCCTCATCTTAGCATCCACAATCACCAAATATAAAACTTATAAAACTTTATAAAATATTTCATCCTTACTGGAAATTCGATGACCTTGACACTTCTCAGAGGCCCACAAAACCAGGACGTCCTACGAGGATAGTTTCATTTTCAAGATGATCGTCTTTCAGTTCATCAACAACTACGGCTCAATCATCTACATAGCATTCTTCAAAGGGAGGTAGTAACGAAATAGTTTTATTTCGCATTATTTAATTACTGTCTGTGTTCTGTTTGTCTGCTATTCGGGCTTGTAACGATTTTTATTGATTTTAGTTTTGTAGATAAACCCGGCATGAAGAGCTTGTACATGTTCGGCATGTACAAACAGGACGAGGTGAAAAATAATAATTTTAATTGTTTTTATTTAAAAAGTTATTTATATCTGGCGTTTCTGCTACGAGTGGGGTTAATTTTAAATATTTGGGTATTGTTGGTTTCATTTTCACTTTTTTGTTAACTTGTACAGTGCGATGAAAACGGCTGCTTTTCCGAGTTAACAGTCCAGCTGATCATTATCATGATCGGCAAACAGCTCATCAACGCCATCATTGAAACATTTAAGCCGTGAGTGGATGATGATGATGATGATAGTAATGAAGGTGATGATAGTGTCATGAATGTGATGATAGTGATGAAGATAATGGTGATGATAGTGATGAAGGTGATGATTGTGATTAAGGTGATAATGTTGGTGAATAGGAGTAAAGCTGTGGAAATAATCAATTCACTAGTTTTACCACTAAACCACCCCGCAATGTGTTCTGTATATCCATGACCACAAACTTACACACACACACGCACGCAGGATGTTCATGAAGCTGATCAGATCGAGAGATAACAAGGACAAAAGCCAGTACAAACCCTGGGAGAGAGACTTGGACTTGGAGGCTCATCCACCAGTATTCATGTATGAAGAATACCTCGAAATGGGTATGCTTGAATTTCTGAAATAATAATCAGCTAGTTGGCGTGTAGTATGAACATTTGGTAGATTGTAAATTTGAGATGCAATTTTCAAAACAACCAAGAAAGACTCTTTTATTTGTAAACTTGTGGGCGTTTGTGTGTGTGTGTGTGTGATTATGCCTCTGGTCCTAAATGTTTCACAAAAATCATCTATAAACGGTATTTTACAGTCATTCAGTACGGCTTCGTGGTGATGTTCGTCGCAGCATTCCCGCTGGCACCGCTCTTCGCCTTCATCAACAATCTGGCCGAGATACGTCTTGATGCCTACAAGATGATCAAGTTGTTCAGACGCTTCCCTGCCATGAAGGCACAAGACATCGGGACCTGGCATCAGTCTATAAAAGCATTCAGCCATTTCGCAGTTATAACTAATGTAGGTAAATTTTAACTTTCGTTGAATCTAGCAGACTATATTTTTTTGCTCAATTACTTAGAAAATGTGTTCACATTCCGTGTTCCTCATGTAAGGCCATTTTATTATTAGTTAATAATTACAGTCAACGTGTGTCTAACTGATAAAGAAGTAATTATATCAAGCGTTCTTCTAATAGGCCTTCATAATAGCCTGGACGTCAGATTTCATACCAAAGCTGGTCTACAAGTCACAACACAACCACAGTCTCGATGGCTACGTGGAATGGTCTTTAGCTAATTTCAATGCCAGCGACTTCAAGGATGACCAGAAACCTGATTTTCTTATATACCCAACAGCTTATAACGTTACAGAGTGCAAGTTTGTGCTATTAATTTAAATTAATTTTATCTTTGGTAATAATTATTAAATGAAACATTTTCAACTTAGAGCTTCATCCACTTTTCATTTCGATCACTAAATTTCTATAAAAAACAACAACTTGAAAACTAATATTTTTTATTAAAATCCCATTAAAATTATTTTAATCTTATAATAGTTATAAAAGTATGATATTGTCACGTACGAATGCTTCCTCTTAGGTACCGAACGTATTCCCCTCCACCTGAGCAGGTCATAACCACTTTTGTATCATACTACTGGCAGATACTCTGCGCCAGATGGGCTTTTGTGATTGTCTTTGAAGTGAGTCCAACAAATGTCTTTCAATTCAAAGTATCATAACTTTTTCATTCATACTCTAACCAAACCAAAGATCAACCCTGAAAGAATTTCTTTTTCAATAAATCTAAACTTTATTTTTTTTTAATTGTTTTTTGGGTTCAAAACTACTTCTAAAACCGTTTTTTCCTCCTCATAGCACGTCTGTTACTTCATAATGACCATCACTCGTCTCATACCGGATGAATCGGAAGAGTCGAAACAGAGACATCGCTTCGAAAGAGCCGTCACCGATTCTACAAACGTGGACGACCTCTTCGAGCGTGTGAAAACGCGTAAATCAATCCTAATACCGAATATATCGAAATTGTTTACTGTTGATGATGAGTTAGTGCATGCTCTGTAAGCTTAAATTTAAAACAGTACTTCCAACAAACCAGGCTATTCCAAGCCATTAACTTCTTATTATAAAGAAGTCCATGGCCAAGCGTACTTCAGACAATTCTGGTTTATCAAATGTTCTATTAACACTCATAATAATGGTACGACTTTAGGGTTTTTACGCCATTTTACTGCAGTGTATATTAAAATTGCAATCAATGTATCACAACGCCTTTATTATTAAAATTTAATTATACAATTCAGAAATTGTAAACACCACTGTATCAGAAATCTAAGCAAAATAAATAATGTGGTTAAAAAGTAGTGCACGCGTCGATGGAAAAAATGTAAGCGTCAATAACAGTCGCGCGCACCTGGCGACAAAACTGTGTTTAATATATTCGAGATGACAAAAACTAGCGAACTTGTTTGAAAAACGTTTTCTTCTTTTCTTCTTCCCTCTCCTCTGGCGAATTCATCTTGATTTGATTTTTGTTTGAGAAATAATTCTGAAATAAAAAATAACATTTGCTTCTATTAAATTTGAAATAAACCCAAACATTATATTAAGTGAATTTGTGTCTCTAATACAATTTTATAATAGTAGTCTCTGCTTATTTTGCTCTTTTTCCCTGAAGTTGTCTGAATTCATCATCACCATTATAGCCATGAAAGCGCCACCACCATTTTATCGGTTCGCGTCACAACTCACAAAGTAAGTCAACATTAAGTAAGTTAAAAATATAATAATCAAAATGAAATTAATAAAAATGTTTATTTATTCAAGGTGTTAAAAAAAAATATTCGAACTCACCGTGTTTACTGAGCTGCTTAAACTTGCCGGCGATTGTCCTTGTCGTCAGCGCCACCTGATGGTGTTCAGATGGATTCTGCTGTCGAACCTTGTGATGAGCCGGTACGGACGATGGGAAAAAAGATAAAGATGGTGGCGGTTTTAACCATTCGTTACTGGTTCTTTGCACTTTCGAATCGTTGTTTTGATGAGATCCTTTCGTCACCATGGATACGTTGGTGATAGCCTGTGACGAGGCTTGCCAATGGTGCTGGTAGCTTTGCTGCTGGTTTGGCGGTGGTTCGTACTCTTGAAGATATCGCGGATAAAAAAAAAACAAAAAATAAAACCGATTATAAAAGAAGAGATATAGTGATGGACATCATGTAGCCTATAATAGATAGGTGCTCCATATTTTATTACCAATCTAGAAATGGTTTTGGGTTCAGCTATACAGAACCGGGCCTAGAAGCCTGCCAGTGAAATGTTGTTATCATGTTATTTTCTTAACAAGCTATGCCTATCGTGTCTGAATATTTTAAGAAATGAAACGATTCAAAGTTTCGCTGATCCAACCTTCCAGTAGTACAGTTGAATTGTCATCGCCCAGACTGTTGGCAGCAACGCACGTGTACAGGCCGAAGTCCTGCCTCTCAACTGTGAAGATCCGCAGGCTCAGTATGAGCCTGTCTGGAGTCTGTCCATCGAAAGTCCCGATTCTGTACCTCTCAGTGTTCTTCAGCTTAGTGCCAGACTTCTCCCAGTAGCTGATGGCGTGAGGGAAAGCCCTCACCTCGCACTCCAGTATCGTCTCGCGACCGATTGACTGAGATATGCGTCTGTTTGATGCGCTGACCTCTGGGGCAACTAAAAAATAAATTTGGTGAAGGTGAAGCGCAGATAATTTTTATGGTGATTTATTAATTAAATATTTTAGTTAATAAATTGAAAAGCGATTATTGAAGACATACGTTTACAGTTTTAATCATATTACTTATGTTGTAAAATGATCAACATGTATAATTAACAAACAAAATTTTCTAAAAAGAAAAAACCTAACTTATAATCATTTCAGGAAATAAATCCGGATGTGCTTTTGTACTTTTTGCGTTTACGCGCTGCAAGAAGGACGTTGGAGATGGGGGAGTTCTGGGAGAGCTGAAAGTAGACCCCGGGGTGTTAAGGAGAGAGGCAAAGAACCACCATACCTCACGCGGTCCCAGACAGCGACTTATAAATTCCATTACCGAGCCAGAAGCATTAAGGGACCAGAGTAAATTTTGAAGTGGGAGAACTGATAGAGATAGGCGGAATGATAGAGAGAAAGAGAAACTGAGAAGAAAAAATGAAAAAAAAGAGAGAGCGATGGACTGGGAAGAGAATCATAAAAGAGAGATAGAAAGTTGACAAAACTGCACAAGCCATAAATGCTAGGATAAAGTATAAAATACGATTTAATAACTAAATTGTTTTTAACTAATAAAAGCTTAATACGACCAAAGACATTTAATATAAAAATCACGTGCAATACGGAATAAATAAATAACACATACTCGCGCACACACAAAATCAAGCCACGAAAAAGTCACCACCCCCGCACCACATATAGCGCTTCATTTTTTATCACTTTTTCTTTGAAGACTGCAGTTGCAAAAAATCTGTTTTTTGTCATTTTTTCTGCTTTTTCTACTACGTGTGATAATTTAATTATGAGTTTTTCATTGTGTCGGATGGGTGCTGTAATATGTTTGCTATTTGGACAACGTCATTATGCATTTTACCCCGTGTCCTTGTCGTGTTTACACGACTCAATTAAACGTACGACATCGTGCCCGGATGTTAGCTTCTAAAAAAAACAAATAAAATATCAAAATAACAAGTGAACCGTTAAAAACTTTGTTTTCACATATCCTTTTATGAGAATAAGTCTATAAAATAGAAAAACAAGATATTGTCTTATAAATATGCAAATAATTGATTTATTTAAGTTAAATAAATAAATTAAGTTATTCACTAACATTCGACTAGTACTTTGATTTCCTTTTTGGCCGGAGGATGAATTTCATTTTGAGCTCTACACTCATACATGCCGCTACACAATCTCGAGATGTTAATGATCGTCAACATTTCGCCCATCCCTATTAAGTCGCTGGCTTTGTAAACAAACACGGTAGACTAAATAAACAAAATCATTGCAGCAAACTATGTAAAATTCTTAAACTGTCTCACCGAAATATGCATATTTAGAGCCTCCCAATCCTCCCGACGCAGAGCCAATGAAAACACAGGGATTTGTCGGCTCGTGAAACGTAGGTGAACGACCTTGATCTTCCCATTTGATCTGCCACTTTCTTGTCCAAGTCACGTGTGGTCTTGGAGTTCCTCCAGCTCGGCAGAAAAGACTGACGTTACTGCCCTCTTTGACTGTTTGATCTTTGTTTAAAGCCGAGTCGAAAATCTTTGCTGGCACTTCAAAATATGCGATTTAAAAAAACATCAAATGGCAAGTAAATTTATTATAATAAAGTTTGTCAACAAATCAGACTAGTTGAAAATATGATAGAAATTAATGACAAAGCTGTATACCATGAACTTATGTAACAAATGAAAATACATGTATATTTTATGGGCAAGATTTATCAGAAGGTTTAACACCTTTAACGGCTAATTCAACAGTCTTGTTTCTTATCGGAAAGGTATTGACCACGCAGAAGTACAGTCCGGCATCTGTACTGACGACGTGCTTGATGGTCAGGTCCCAGCTGTTCTGGTGGTGCTTGCCGATGGAGAATCTCACGTCGTCAACCACTCTTTTCTTGCTTAAGGTCAAGGTTAGAGACGTTGAATCGACCCAGACAACCTGGAAGAGTATTCAATTGCGATTTGTAAATAACATAAAATTATTAACAGAAAATTAACTGATTTAACAAAGATTTCTACTGTTTCGGTAGACGTTTAAAAAAGTTCTTAAGTGTTCTGACCTTTAGCTTATCCAGGTTTTCGACATAGCACGGAAGCACTGCGTCCTCGCCTTCCATGACTGTCACGTGACTGATGTGGGAGTCGAAGGTCGGTTCTTGAGCAGCCATCTTGGAGAAAGTTAAAGGGCCGTCTGCTTTGTTGGACGCTGTGGAAATCATAATTGGTGACGACGATGACGATGGCGATGACGATGACGATGACGACGACGACGATGATGATGATGATGACGATGACGATGACGATGACGATGACGATGACGATGATGATGATGATGATGATGATGATGATGATGATGATGATGATGATGATGATGATGATGATGATGATGATGATGATGATGATGATGATGATGATGATGATGTGATGATAGCAGTTATTGAAGTGGTTTATAATAGCAGTATCTATTGCTAGCATCGCTACTTTAGGATCTCAAAGGTGAGCCCCACCTTGCCTCTGAATCTCGCTAACCTTTTCTCTCTCTCTCTCTCTTTCTTTTTTTTCTTTTTTTCTTTTTTCTTTCTTTCTTTGTTCTTTGCTTTATTTTTTCAAAATGCACATTCCCTCTTTCTCTTTTCCACTCACTCAATTTTTTGTCTCTCTCTCTTTCTGCTTCCATCCTTGCCTGTCCAAGTGCGCGCGGCGCACGCAAGAGTGGTAGATCGTAGTTTTATACACACGAGATGGCGGGAAATTTTACCTCAGAGGGCAGACTAATGGCCCGCAGTAAATGAAAACACATTCCTGATTTTATCAAACCGGATGTTCGCAGAGACGCAGGCCTTACATTACGCAACGCGCGCTGACGGCCGCCCAGTCTCAGGCCATGATGACGTACACAGATGGTCGTACAAAATGGAAGAGGATAGATAGATAGATAGATGAACGACTTCAGTAACTCTGTTTTATGAAAGAAGAATGGATGGTGAAACTGATGAGACTGAACAAAGAGGAGAAAAAGTAAATGGCTACTGACGGAGAGGATAACTAATTGCTCGGGACGTTCTACATCTTTCATTGTTGTATGTTGCGTATATCGTCACTCTCTCGCCCGACTAACGTCAAAATGGATGGATGGATGGATGGATGGATGGATGGATGGATGGATGGATGGATGGATGGATGGATGGATGGATGAGTGGATGGAGAGTCAGAATCATAGATCGACAAACGAATGAACAAAAGCATGGATTGACAAATAGATGAACGGGTCAAAGAGGGCAAGAGAGAAAATAGAAGGAGAGAAAGAGAGGGAGAGAGAAAAGGGAAGAGAATGACATCTAAACGGATCAAAACGGCAAGTGAAAGCAAGAAATCGCGTGTCTCTCACAGAGAATCCTCAAGTCGCCTTTTAAAAGTGCATCACCATTCTAAATCTACGTCCGATCGGCAGTGTCCGTCGCGTGCAGCAGGAGTTTAAAGGCGAACTCGCTTAAATGTTCGAAAAATTTCTGCGCCATAAAAATATAGTCACACCCGATATTACAATATCCGTTTAACTTTTTCTGTAATTTTTGAAATTCTGAACCGGAAATGCAACCCGCACCAGCATTTTCCGAATTGAAGCCATTTTTTATCTTTTTTTTAAATTGTTCCAGATTTTCGTTAATTTCGCAGGAATTAAATTGGTTATGAAAAAAAAAATTGGGCAACATTGTTTGAATCTGTGATGATCAAAACTAAGACGACGGTCATGATGACGATAATATAATTACTCAAGAAATTTCTCTGTTTTTTTATTAAGCTCCTTCGATCTCATTGTTGAGTTCATTTGCCTTATATTAGGCTAATTTACACATCAGCTTCTCCGCATAGTTCTAGACGTCCACAATCGGTACCCATTCAATCAGCCTCGGTGAGTGACACAGACACACCTAAACATCCAACCAAACAGAGACAGGCAAAGAAAAAAATACAACAAAAAAGAGAAAGAGATGGGAAAGAGTGAAAGAAAGAAAGGAGATAGAGAGAGAGTGAAAGAAAGAAAGGAGATAGAGAGAGAGTGAAAGAGAGAAAGAAGGAGAGAGAGAGAGAGAGAGATAAACAAGTGTGAAGTTGAAGCAATATATTCACACATAGAATCGCGACCGACGGTATAGGAGGTCTGGACAAATGCGACCACTGGAGGACGAATAAAGCAGATGGGACCTTCGTTTAAATAATATTTCTTCGTTAAATTCTTTTCCCTCCCTTTCTCTCTCTCTCTCTCTCTCTCTCTCTCTCTCTCTCTCTCTCTTTTCTTTTCTCTTTTTCTCTAATTTTATCTGTTTTGCTGGTTACTACTATATGTATTATTTAAAAATATTTCTATTATAAGTTGACTCACTCTACTTATAATAATTAAAACTTAATAAAATGTTCCACTTTCTCAAGACCTGTTTAGAGACTGCACCTGTTTGAAAGAACAGGTGATTTTTATTTTTATATTGGAAATTAATTATTTATTACTTATTCAAATTACAAAATAGCAAACAATAATTTTTTTAAATTAGTTTAACCGAAAAAAACTTCAAACTCTTACCTGAATTTAATAGGACTCTCTGCAGGTTCAGCCACATGACGAAACACCATAATGACATCCTAATAATGGCGTTCAGTCTTGATGAAACTTAAAATAATATAACTATTAGTCAATCGAAGAATTTGTTATTTCAATTTCATTGAATTTGTTAATTTATTTGATGTGAAAATTTGCAATTTTATGATGGATAATGACGTACAAATGGTTCAAGCTTTCTTTTATATCCTATCTACATACATATCCGCTGGAGCCACCTACCTGACGCCTTGGCGACCATGCAATACAATGCAGTACAATACTACAATACCATACAATACAATGCAATACAATACTTCAGTACCATACAGTGCAATACAATTTAATATAAAAAAAAAACTACAATGCATTGCAGCAATCTTCAAGTGAATCTTCAATCACAGCTCTAAGGAAATGGTAGTTTATTAAATTTTTCTGTGGCGAGAGAGAGTTGAACTGCAAATCGCATTGACATCAATTTTAATCGAACTTTCCTACTACTAAGGTTTTCTCAAGGTCACAATTCCAAATTATATTACTTTTAAGTTTAAAACAAGTTTGTTTAAAAATAATATTTAAAAATATTTTTTTAAAATATTTCTTGTTTTATATAGTAATAATAGAGTAAATGACTAACTTTAAATTAATAAATAAGTTAGGCGCCTCATAAAACTTGTAACATCTCTAAATAAAAAAAAACCGTATCCTAGCGACGGATCGAGTTTTGGATTGTTTGCGACCAGTCGAAACTTGGCGGCATAATATTTTCACTATTGTTATTTTTAATTTTATTGTTCTGAAAGTTTTTTAAAATGTCCACAAAAAGAGGAAAATTAGCAAAAATGACGGAGGAGCAGAAGCTTCTCTACATGGAGGAGCAGCGTTTGAAAGAAGAAGAAGTGAGAAGAAACAAAGAGGAACTGCTGGCTCAGTATTTAAAAGTAATTTTCTTACTGATTTTAAAAGTCATCGATGAATCTTTTATTTTAAATAATAGGAAAAAATGTTAACCATGCTTAGTCAGTGTAAAAATTGATACAATACAATATGAGAGTCGTTCCCGTCGTTGCAATGAATAAACTTCTTGTGTTTCTGTTTAGAATATCGAAAGAAAATTGTTTTTGCATGATAAACTTACATTCATATTTTCATAAAATTTATTACTACACACAAAGAAAAATAACTAGCTGATTAGTTCAACTTCAGAACAAACTGGTCAAAGAAGAAAAAATGGCTGCCTTGAATGCCAACAAAATTAAACTCGAGTGGAGAAACATCCTCCGTTCTGCCAAATCTAAAGAGATCAGACAGGAGATCCAAGTTCTCAGTCAGGTTTTCGAGAGAAATTTGGATCGTAAGGACAACATCAAACAGGGACTGCTCAAAGACTTGTCCGAAGCAGAAGAGCAGTATCTTATGGCCAAGAGGAGTCACATGCAGAGTGTAGACAAGCTCATCGGTGAGTCATACATTGAGAACTGAATGATTTTTGTGATGATGAAGTTGTTGTTTGTACTTTTTTTAAGAAGAAGTTGGATTTACTGCATAGTAGCATTGTCATCATCTTCTTCTTCTTCATCCTCCATAGGCATAAAATCAAAATCATTTCTATTTCTCGTTTTTCCAGAGTTCCAGAAAAAACGGATTCGCCAGCTGGATAGCGAGTTCAAAGAGCAAGAGAACTTGCTGATTCAAGAATTCGAATATGAGAAATCCTTCATAATGGATCAACACAAGCAGGAGGTTTTGAGACTTGAGAACATCATTTATGCGATGGAGGAAACATTTCTGGAAAAAGAGGCGGAGTCTGGGGCTGAATTCCAGAGCAACATGGATGAGTTGAAGAATAGGGTTGGTTGGTTGATCTTTCTTTAATTTGATGAGGGTGATAATAATTGTGAATGTGTTAGGTCTGGAGATGCATAGTACTAAAATGAAATGTTGACAATTGCTAATATTAATTAAAAATACTAATTCAGATGTGACTTCAATTTTTTCATTGTTCAGAATCTCGAGGACGTTCACACGTTGAGACTCAGGCAAGAGAACCTACTGGAGAGTTTGAACGTGCAGTTCAGGAATGCCACGAAGGTTTATTTGGATGCCACCGAAGACAGGAAGAAAGGTTTTGATGAACTGAAAGAGAAGGATGACAACAGCACCAGAGAGATCGAGACCCAGTCAAAAAGAATTACCAAACTGAGGGTCAGTCGAAGTGAATTCGGTAGTCCGTTTCGATGGGGAAAAGTTTTTTGGGTGGCTGAAAAAGTTGAGGGTAATATAGGGGGGTTACGCATGGGTGATGAGATATTGACTCCATTGTGTTACTACAATCAACAATTTAAACATACTCTAAGACAAAAACTGGACTATATATTTTAATGTCTCACCGATTGCTAGACAAATAATAAGTTGATAGAATCACAAAATTTTCAAATCTCAATGTGTTTAAGAAATATTTTTTCTTTTCCCACAGGGTGAGATAGCAAGAGCAAAAGCACAGAGGAAGGTGACCTCAAGAGATTGGGAAGCGAAGAACAAAGAGATTCGATACGTAAGTAATAAGTCATATTGCTGAGTCACCGTCATCATCACAATCTTGAAATGCCGAATTTGTTACGATCGTTTAGGAGAAGGATACTCTGGCAGAAAGCCTGTTCTGCTTGAAGAAAAGACTGGGGGAGGCACAGACGTACGAGAAGGAGAGGCTTGCCAAGCTGATCATGCTCACGAGGGATGTTATTACGCAGTTGAAAGGGAAAGTATCGAAGGTTTGTTTTTTTTTTGTGTCTTTATGTAATTATAAATGCTTTCTCTTTTTTTCTAATAGAACTGTTTGTGGAGTCTGTTATGTGTAAAAGTTTCTGTTTAGATAATTCAGTTGTTTTTTTATAATTTGGGTGCTTTTTTTTCTTTGTGCTAGGGTGAGCATCTTCTTAAAGCTGCAGAAAGATGTCGTAAATTAGAGAGCGAGCACGAAAAGGTTTTGCCTTTCTATCAAACGTCGCTCACCGAAGCGGAATTAGAAAAGATAAACAACCACTTGATCGAAGAAACTGCAAATCCTCTTGTTGGGGTGAGTCATCACTTAGTGTGAACGAACGACTGGTGACCAGATCGATTGATGATGTCAGTGGGTTGCATTCTACGAGAGGGGCTAAACTTGATTTTTTTAAAGCTCAATTAATAATAATGTGAAATTAATATTTATTCGAACAAAGCTGATGAAAAACTTTCTGGGAGAGGAGAACTTCTGGAAGCGGCACAACAAGGTAGCCATCGAGAACGCGGCCCTCGAAAAAGAGATGCAGCTCCTGGGACGAACCAACGAGCAGCTGAGGCAGCAGTTGAAACTCCGTCTCATCGGCCTCTCCGGAAATCCAAGCATGTTACTGGATAACGATGCTCGGGCGACTGCTGGGCCGGACGTCCTTGTGCACCCGATGTCTGCTCCCTCGTCCTCGGCTCGAGTCAACGACAATAACAAGTAATTCAGTCGAGTGTTTCAAGTGTCTCATATCGCAAATTGTTACATTGGTGATGTAAACAATTATTGTTTTGTTTATCAGTTCAAGGGTCAGGTCAGCCTCACAGAGAAAGGTCAAGGTTCGCAAAAACGTCAATGCTAACGCCACCGTCTGTGTTCAGGAATGCTCGTCCAACGGACACCGGAAAATGTTCTCCTGAATAACTGATTGCAAATGAGAGTTTGATTTACTCGTTTTAATTCATGCTGCTGGAAACAGTATTTCATTTCACATATCTGCTGCATTCTTGTTTCAATTGAATTGATTATTTTTCTGCCAAAAAGGCACTTGAATTAAAAAGAAATCAGTTTGAATGTGTTCAAGCTGACGTTTATCCGCGAGCAAAAGAAGTTTGTGATTGTTTGGGCAGAGCGGCAGTCGCGTGACCAGAGTTCTCATAAAATCAGCCTCGTAGCCATGAGGGGGGCCTGGGGGCTTGGCCTCCAAAACACTTAAAATGGAAAAAGTGCCTACGTCTATGCCCTCCCACCCCAGTCACTACTAAGTACTAATTTAAGTCTACTCGATAGAGATATTGGGCATATGCAGCCTTATCAACCTCGAAGAGAAGTATTTATAGCAGATCAATAAGCCAATTTTTTTCATAAAATCTTCGATTGTATGGAAGTGTGGATAGACTGTGTTATTAAGTGTACTATTATATAGTACTATATTATTATATAGTACTATATATTGTTGTTAAATGAGATAAAAGTAAATTTAGTTAAAAAATCAACATACATAAATTTCTAAAGACGGGTAAAAGAAGCTGCGAAAAGCCATTGCACAATTGGCACCAGAATGACTGCAAAAAGCAGCTGCACAATTGGCACCAAAATGGGTCTGTAAAAAGCGACTGCACAATTAGCACCAAAATGGGTCAACAGAAAGCAGCTGCACAAATGGCACCAAAACGAATTAGTCTATTTTGTTTTGAGAAGCGTGAACAGGGACGTAAATTGGGGGGGGCAGGGGGGGGCATTTGCCCCCCCCTGATTTTCAAAATTTGATTTTTTTTTACCTAGAGTTTACTATATATTTATTTAATTTTAACTTTACTTAAGCTAGTGATGATGCAATGCGTATTGGAATCCTTCCGGCGTGTATAGACAATTCGCCTCCCCTTGATTTCCAAAATTAAAATTTTTTTTACTTAGAGTTTACTATATAATATGTTGATTTTAACTTTACTTAACCTCGTGATGATTCAATGCGTATTGGAATTCTTTTTGCGTGTGTAGACAATTTTATATCTTAGCTCGATGCTAGATTCACCAATAACTGCAGAGTAATAATTTGTGTATCAGTGTTGGTCCAAAGATTAGCTGTTTTCTGTGCCAAAATACAATAAGAGAACTCGTGGAATTTTACCCTATTAGTGGTATTAATACAATGTTGATTCCCTCACAGCTGTCTACATCAAAGTTATTATTTATTACACAAAAATAAAACAAAATTATACCCACCCCATTTTGGACATCTTTTTTACAAATTTTTATTGAGGTTACAACCTCTGTTTGTTTGTGTGTGTGTGTGTGTCTTTCTCTGTACGCAAATCTTGCAAGTGAAATTTAACCAGCATTTTGAAGTTGAAACTTTCAGCACAGCTTTATATTTGATGAAAATACATGATTCAATTTTTTTTAAAAACTGTGAACATCTTTTGCATTTCTAAATCGAATGTATTTGAAATCAAAGTTTGTGTTGAAAAACTTGTTTTTCCTTCACTTGTTTTACTAATCCTGTACTTGCCCCTGCAATATGATTAAATCATTCATCCCCCTTATACCCAGTGGCGCGTGGCAAATATAGAATTTTTTGGTGGGGATTTACTTCAGAAATTTTTTATATTCTCTTCCAAAAAGCTGATAACAGGTAAGGGGTAGTCGTAAGTATTTTTCAAAATTTTTTCAAAGACTTCTAATTTCTCCTCCCAAAAAAGCTACGGTCGTCTTCTAAAAACAAGGTATTATACCCAAAAAAATTTCAATTGATACTCTGATGGGGGATGCATTTCCCCATCCCTCTCTGCTTGTACCTACGTATTTATATAACTGTAAAAGGTAATGTGTGTGTGAGAGCATTCGTTTATCACATCCAAGCCGCAGGAGCAATTTTAACAACATTTGGCATGCAGGTAACTTCATTGATAAAAAAATTTTGAAAAATTAAAAAAAAATGTTATTTCTTTGACGTTTCGTTGGCAAAAACGAAAAAAAAACTAAGCACAAAAAACCCGGACAACACCGGGTAACCCTGTCAGTAAGCTATATAATGGCGGGAAAATTTTGCCCCCCCCTGGAAAATGCTGAATTTACGTCCCTGAGCGTGAAACGTTAAGCTGCGAAAAGGCACGGATTAATCTATTATATTTTGAGGGGTGTATGACTTGGCTCTTAAAATAAAAAATTTTTTTTTGGACTAACTTGATCTTGGGACGATTCCATACCCCCCTTTGAGAACCCCAAAAATGACGTCCGTTTTGCTCTAGGACGCACCGTTTAGGCGCTAGATCGATTTAAAGTTTTTGATTCTAGAAAATCGAAAGCAGAAAAGTTGGAAAAAAACATTCATTCGATAGATGTCCCTAAATTTATATAAAGTGACACCTAGCGAATATGTGTAAAAAGTGGTACAAGAAGCTGCGAAAGCCATTGCACAATTGGCACCAAAACGACTGCAAAAAGCAGCTGCACAATTGGCACCAAAATGGGTCTACAGAAAGCAGCTGCACAATTAGCACCAAAATGGGTCAACAGAAAGCAGCTGCACAAATGGCACCAAAACGAATTAGTCTATTTTGTTTTGAGGGGCGTGTAACATTAAGCTGCGAAAAGGCACGGGTTAATCTATTATATTTTGAGGGGTGTATGACTTCGCTCTTGAAAAAGAAAAAAAAAATTTTTTTGGACTAACTTAATCTTGGGATGATTCCATACCCCCCCTTTGAGAACCCGAAAAATGACGTCCGTTTTGCTCTAGGACGCACCGTTTAGGCGCTAGATCGATTTAAAGTTTTTGATTCTAGAAAATCGAAAGCAGAAAAGTCGGAAAAAAAAATTCATTCGATAGATGTCTCTACATCTAAATAAAGTGACACCTAGCGAATTGCACAATTGGCACCAAAACGACTGCAAAGAGCAGCTGCACAATTGGCACCAAAATGGGTCTGTACAAAGCGACTGCACAATTAGCACCAAAATGGGTCTACAGAAAGCAACTGCACAAATGGCACCAAAACGAATTAGTCTATTTTGTTTTGAGGGGCGTGTAACGTTAAGCTGCGAAAAGGCACGGGTTAATCTATTATATTTTGAGGGGTGTATGACTTGGGATCATCGCAACTGATCCCAGGACTATGTATGGATGTATGTATGTATGTATGTATGTATGTATGTATGTATGTATGTATGTATGTATGTTATAACTTCGCGCGATACGAGTAGGTGGCGCTGCAATCGAAAAATTAAACATAATGATATTTTAAAAATCTATTATTTTTGACAAGTTATTTATAATTATTAATAATTTGAAACAATTTAACAACTTATTTATTTTGTCAACATTAAATTTAAAAAAATAAACTCCCCATTAACCTTTAGTGTTTTGTACGTTCACAGGGTTGTAAACAAGAGTTTCGCTTACTAGCGGAAGTTTTTCGCCAAATTTGTTTGATGAGTATTGTAATAATACTATTGTTTTTCTAAAAACTCGTATTATAATTTAGTTGTCATATATTTAATTTTTCAGTGTTTAATTTACATTTTACATATGTGTAATAATTTTGGTAAAAATCGGTCAAACTTCTTTATCTGGAATTCTTAAACAAAATTAAGTAAAATAGCAAAATACGTTTTGAAAAGGTTTGAGTTGTCAAACAAAGTATCAATACGTTTTTGCATAATTATCACTGCATGATAATCACTTCATCACTGCGAAGGAGTCCTAAAGTTACAGAACATGTTTAAAGAAAACTACGTTAAGCCTTTTGCTAAAGCAAAACCTGCATTACTACCAAAGCCACGAGTCGAAAACATACTCGAGGAATCTAAAACTGTTTCTTCCATAAACAACACCAGCAACGATAACAGTAATAACAATAACAATGAAGTCATCATCAACGATACATCCAAATTATTAAATACATCAAAAGCTGAAGATCGTCTCTTGAATCGTGCTTTCGTCGACGTCAGGAGTTCCACTCTTCAGCAGACAAAACCGCCCAGCGACGCGGACGCCGAGTTGAGACTCACTCTCGTCAAATCCGTCATCTCGTTCGATGACGAGATCATCGAAAACTCTTACATGACGTGCGGCAGCGGACAGTTTTACTCGACTCTGCCGAAGTCGCAGGAGAAGAAAATTTGTTTATATAACCCCGCCGGCGACGGCGGTGGGGGCGACGAAAAAGTCACTGCCGTGCAGTGTTTGTCGGTCGAAAGTGCCAGAACTCAGGCGAAGAGCTACGGCAGCCAGGAAGCTTCTCAGCCGGTGAGTGTCTGCTGGAAGAGCGAAGAGATGTTGATGGCCGAGCCTGAAGAGTTTTCGACAAAGATCAAGATCGAACCTTCACCGGAAAGGTTTTTGGACGACATTCTCAGAAAGAGAAAGTCGCTCCGGTCGTCCGTAACTTCTCCGTACGCCGCAAAATTCAAAACTCCGACCGAAGTTAAGGACGCTAACCACGACAACGATTCGGGTCTGCTCAACCTAATCCCAGCTCCACCGATGGCAGAAGGGGAAGAAGACGAGGATGACGACGATGATGATGATGAGGATGATAATTATGATGATGATGCTAATGATAGTGATGAAAACAGTGATGACGATGATGATGATAGTTTGAAACGAGCCCTCAAATCTAAAACTAGTGCTAAGTCAACCAAGAATCAGACAAAGGTGGAGTATGCAAATTTAAGAGATGGCAAATATCCACTGGGGAACAGCGAAGGACCTTTCTATGGTTTGTTTGTTTGTGTGTATGCATGTGTGTGTGTGTGTACTGCCTGTCCTGAAATCTTGTCGTATGTTTTATAGCTATTTCGATTTGTTAAACGAGTTTTTTTTCATTAATTTTATTTAACAGTTTTGTGAATTTTAATTTAAATGTTTTCAAAAAATTTTATTTATTTTTTCAATTCTTTGTTTAAATCTATTTTTCAGCAAATCTTCAACCCATGGAATCGAATAAGTGAGTCACCGTTTTGTATGTAAACAGACATTTCATTGCATAATTAATTATTATTCTATTCAATTTTATTTATTAAGTACATTTATTATTATTATAATTTATTAGTGTTATTAATAATATTATTATATATTATATCAATTATGTATAAATTTATTTAAATATATATTAAAATAAATTTCTTTCAATGATTTTTAATTTGCAAATCTCTTAGATTGTGTACGTCTCCTGAAGAGAAAGAAAAAGTGCGAAAAATGAACCAGTTCTTTGGTGTTACTGTGAGTTTTGCTCAGTCTGCTTCGGTTATTGTGTATATTTCTGAGTATTTGTTATTATGCACTGATCTTTTTTTTTTAAATCTTTCTAATATTACTCAGCACGAACAAATTATCACTGTTTTGATTGACAAAGATAATGTCATTTAAAGGTATATAGATGAATGAAAAAAGATTTTAAAAAATACGAGAGAAAGAGATAGAGAGAGAGAGAAAGAGAGAGAGAGATACAGACAGATAGAGAGTTATTAAGTAGCAGAACAGAAACTTTTTTCATAAGTATATTTGTAATCAATCATCAGCTTACAACAATAAACTTTCATGTACAGATGACTGTAATTACAAGTCGGACCACCTGTCGTTTTGTCGTTTTTTTTTTGTTTTAAATTATCTTTAATTGTTTATGGATCTTTTATTTTCTATTTTTAACAACGTTAGCATGACCCCGCGTCTGAAGTTGTCATCTAGCTGCTATCTGTCATCATCATCATAATCATTATCACTTTTGTTTTTTTTTAAGCAAATTTCTAATTTAATTATCCCTTGCTAAGAGTCAGTTTGTCAGTATCATCATCATCATCATCATCGTTACTGCACAAAAATGCTAATCATTATTCGCTATTCAACGGAAGTCAAATCTCGAATTAATGACAGAATGACTCATATTTTATGAAACTGTGACATTGTTCAATGAAATGTCATTGTGCACTTCAGAATAAAACTGAACTAGATAGTGATGATAATGATGATGGGACAACAATGATGATAATGATGATGATCATCATCAAAAGAATTAAATTATATTTTTAGTTTTCTTTTTTGTGATGTCTATAATAATAATTTCCCCTTGTGTGAAAAGGTGAAGCTACATTTAATTGTTTTTCACAAATTGGCTTGACAGCATTTTCTCTTAATATTTTTGTATATACAAAATTGTTATTGCGTCAACTGACCTCCAAATCATCCAACAGAAAGACACTGCGACCGACATCGAAAGCAAAGTTTTCGCCAGCTTGACCTCCGGCAATGACCTCAGCACCATACGACACAAGCAGCAGCAGCAGCAGCAAGCTAAAAAACCCCAGGCTCAGAAAGGTCGTCACCGCCTGGGACATCTCCGCGGCAATGCCAAAGAGTCCAGTCCGACGAGCCACGCCTCGGGTCAGCTTCTCCAGGACCTTGCCAGGATGAAGAGGTGGGCGGTGGACAACTTGCCGTTGCTGACGAAGGGCAAGCACAGGTCGACAGGTGAGAAAATAGGGACGTGCCGTACTTTTGTGCGTCGTGTATTGAAATTTGATGATGCATCGTTTTTGTGCCATAATTTTTATGTTTGAGTATTCTTAATTTTATATCTCCACAATTCTTCGTGCAAACAGGTTTTTGTAGGATTTGTTTAAAATATATCCTAAAGTGGATAACGATGAGATATTATTCGATCAATTCATAAACTCTCATTTCAAATCGGCCTTCCGCAATCGAAACCGTTGTTTTTTATTCTTTTTTTTTCCAGATCAACTCGCCACTCTCGTCACTCCGAATCAGAACCTCACCGTCCAGCTCAACCAGCCGTCCCATCTCCACCCCAACCACAATCAACGCAATCTCGGTCACCATCAGCCCAGCTTCAGGTCGGTTGACTGGTCGTCGTGGAAGCAGAAGTTCATTAAAGGGGTCAAACGTCACTTGACGGGAGGTCTTACGTCTCTGGAGGAAGAGGCGGAGTCGAGCGTCGTCGTTGCGACCTTTGGAGTGCCCCTTGAACTCTGCCCCATGTCCTCCATTAAGAAGGTTTGGTTCGGTGGTCTGGCTGATCATTGCGTATATTTTTAAAGATAAAAAAATAAATACGTTAAATCGAAACGTTGTGTTGAATTTAAGCATGTTCCAGCCATCGTAGAGTTCTGCGTCACTGTCGTCGAAAATCTCGGTCTCTCCAGCCAGGGCATCTATCGGGTTCCGGGCAACAACGCCAGCGTCAATGAATTGCTTTCCGAGTTGAATAAAGTGAGTGATTATCAGGAATGGGGGTGTGTTTGTGTGTAGATGTTACTCTTACCATTTGTAGTGGGCGGGCTGATTGTAGATAACTTTGTAGAAATAAGGACGTTTATTGTTGTTACTAGACGGTTCCAGCATAAGGCTTTATTGCGTCTCCATTCAAGCTCATGTGTTGCAAATATCATTTTGACAAACATTTTCTACAGTTATTCTTCATCAGATTTCTTTTTCGATTTGTCTTATATTTGCTGAACATGCAACATTATCTAACAGTTATTCATTCATATCATCAGCTTACTTGATATGTTTTCGATAATCATTTTTCTTGGATTTCATAATATATAATTGTTGGTTTAATGTATTTGAAAGAGTCAGCCAATTATAATTATTCGTTATTTCTTATATCCAATCAGGATCCGGACTCGATCACCTTCGAGAACACCAGGTGGCAGGACGTAAACGTGATTGGCAGCCTTCTCAAGCTCTTCTTTAGAAAACTTCCAGATCCCCTCATGACTGCAGGTACGTTTTGAATATTTTATGATAATTAAACGTTTTGAATATTTTATGATAATTAAACGTTTTGAATATTTTATGATAATTAAACGTTTTGAATATTTTATGATAATTAAACAAATGATTTTGAAATTTAAATATAAAAATTTTTTTATTGTTCCGCGAATAAATTCAACGCGTCTCATCTCCGATCTATTTATAGATATGTACGACCGGGTAATCAAGGCGGCCAGGTGCGAAAACAGAGAGAAGAAACTGCTCGGCTTGAAGCTCACTCTACGAGATCTCCCTGCAACCAATCACGAAACCTTCAAATACCTGGCCAATCATCTCAGTCGCGTTGCTGCCAATCAGTCTGTCAACAAGGTTTGCGTTAACCAATTGGACAACGTTGTTAGTTTTGAGCATCGATTACTCTAGAATGGTTTTCTTTGTTTACAGATGGGGGCTCATAATCTCGCCATAATGTTCGGTCCGTCATTGGTCCGTCCGAAAGAGGAACTGACCAATCAGCTCATTTCGGACATGAACCATCAGACGGAAATCGTTGAAAACATCATAAAATACGTAAGGAGATTGTATATTTCGATGGAAGCTTTTCTTTAAATACTAAATTCTTTTTTTAAACATTTCAGTGTGACTGGATGTTCTCACCGTGGACGGAGGAGTCCAACGTACCTCCCGACGAAAGGGCTGAAGGGGGCACGAGCAGGAGTTCTTATCTCAACCCTCAACTCCTTCCCAGTGCCGAGGCCATACGTGAGTGAAACCAGCTGTTTGTCATTTCCAGAGTCATTTAACGCATTTCATTTGAGGCCTGTCGGCAGGTAGCTGTTAAAACTCTACCTTTTTTTTTCTTTCAGTTGCCATCAAGACAAAAGAACTGGAGCTCGAAGGTCAGGAAGGTCACGGCTTCTTCACCAGGCAGGGCTTACGTCGCAGCGGCAACAAGGGCAAGGTCACCACCAGGGGCAAAGGTCGGAAATCCAACGAAACGGGAAAGTCGACTTCCGGCCCAGAAAACGAGGTCAAACTTAAAAGAGTTGATTTAACCCGAGTCTCGAAAAGCGGAACGGTGTGGCGCTCCCTCGGCATGCAGAATTCGTCGTTGTTGAATTCCGGACTGAAGCGAAATTTGACGCAAAAGTACGCTTCCAACGAGCTGGAAATTTCTTCCCCCTTCGGCGGATCCCCGGCCTCGTCTCTCTGGATAAACGAAAAGACGGACGATGCGGCGAAAAGCGAGGAAGATATTTTTAGCAGCATTAAGCGCTATCCTGCTTACAACTTTAAAAACACTACTGTAAAAAGTTCCAAATCAGACCTTCGTCCCGATAGGTCGGGTCGCTCGGACGGAAAAAAGAGCGGCCCGGTTTCTGATCAGTCCGTGCGACCTACTTTTTACGTCGGCGGAAGCGAATCTCAGCAATCGCGACAAGAAGTTTCGTCGGAATCCGTCTACGGTAGAGGCGAAAGGTATCTTTCGCAAAATTTTTACGGCGGGAACTACCAGAGGGGAAGGAACCTGTCAAATGAAAGTGAAACCAGCGATGTTTTTCCTGCCGACGCATGGATCGGAAGGAAGGAGAGTTTTGTCGTCGTGCGACCCGGAGGAAGGAGGTAGGTGTGGGGGCGGTTAAGTTTAATGATGGCTTTTTTTTAACAGCACTAACAAAGGATTGGGAGGGGGTGTGATGATGATTATTATAACGGTAGTTTTGATAATGATCTTCGTTTCAGCTACTTTGTGCCGACTGGCACCGACCAGAACCTCTTTCTGGAAAGCCAGAAGCCATCGCTGGGACCGCTAACTCGTTCCGAAGTCAGGGAACGATTTTTCCAGAAAGACAAGGACATCAACAGAGGTGAAAAACCCTGGGTCTACCCCATGGCGCGACACAGACGTGCCCCCTACGAGGTGTTGGCAGATGACGGGGGGCTTCCAATTCACAGATATAGATAGTTTTTTATCGGGGAACGAAAGCATTTTTGGGCAGTTTCGGAGTGTTCTTGTGAGGAGTCGAGCGAAGAAACACCTTGAATACATTTTTTTTTCGCATTGTTTCATTCCACTACTCCAGTACATATAGACATATGTACAGATACTTGTTTTCAATATTTATTCTCTTTCTATTGCTGCCTCTTTTTCTTTATCTCTCTTTCTCTCTCTCTCTTTACATCTCCTTCTTTCTTTCTTTCTCGATCTCCTACTCCTTTTCTCTCATAACGTCATTCCGGAGTTATGCTTTCCCAATCGAGACGTATTAAATATTTTTTTGTTTCTCAAATAAAGTTTTTATTTTTGGTTGACTTATAAATTCACCTTCATCTTCTTCAGTGCATTAAATTTATTATTATTATAATTATTCTTATTCTTATTATTACTATTATTATTATTATTAATTATATCATTATTGTATTATTATATCCTGTTAGTTGGTTGCATTGTGCCCATCACGAATTTAGATTTTAAATTTTCATGTTGAGGCGCTGGTGGCAGAGCGGTAGAGCGCTCGCCTGTTGATCGTTAGGTCGGCAGTTCAAGCCTCACCTGCGTCACCAGCGTAACTCCCTTAGGCAAGGAGTTCACTCGCATTGCTTTCTCATGTCTATGAAAATAGCGTGTTCTTCGAAGTTTCCGATCCAAAGGAACCTTCGTAAGCGCCTCTGACTTATCTGGCGCTATATAAATTCATCATTATCATTATTTATTATTAAATAACTTTTTGCATCTTGATTTTTTTTATTCATTGAAAGACAGTTGGATCTCAATAATAGTGATGATAATGATAATAATAATAATAATAAAACTCTGTACCTGTTCGGAGATGGCGCCTGTTTAGATCATGTGACTACTGCGATCATGTTGATTCGCTACCTGCCTGCCACTTCCGCATCAATTCAAACCGCACTGAATATGGTTATCGCTTGAGTTTACTTTTCTACTCTGCCGACGTATCCAATCATCTCCTGCATAGTTTTTTTTTTCATGTAAACATTGTGGTTGGTTAAACTTAATTATGCCAATCGAACGGCCAATCATTCCTGTCGACCACTCTGATTGGTTAATTATATTTTCAAATTAATAGTGTCGTTTTATTTTTTCTATGTAATTAATTGGTTGCCCTGTCAGATTAGATGTATGTATTTATGCATTTCCAAGCCCTCCAAGCTCTGGCTTCAATGCTCACCGCGGTGTCCTTATCATTGCATCTTTGATTTGACATTTCCAAAAAATGTTTCGTAGATGCCTCACGAGGGGTTATCCCCACCCCATACAATCACCGTTTTGTCACGGGGGGGTCTACCTAATTCATCATCTTGTTTTTTTTCTTCAAAAATACAGACTTTTGAAGAGGCAGTAAATTTTAATTGTTTATTTCCATGCATAATCTTGACACTGTAGCGAATTTAATTTTTTAATCTCTTGACATTATTGCACACCATTACCAGGTTGATATTACAATTACATCGTCAATGTCATCGTAGTTTCATTTGCTCAGCTTCATTCTTGCATTTAGTTTGCATAGGTTCTGCTTTAAGTTCATCATATTTTTGATTGCTTGCTCAACATTTGAAATCCACACATCGCGCGTGCGTGTAGAAAGTAGTAGAAACAAACAAACTGTGACGCAAGATACGAGAATGGAGTATTTGTGACATCGCTTTTTGACAACATCGCTCGCTCAACGTTCCTTTTCATGTGCTTCATCGTTTTGGAGGAATCGCAATGCGACACTTTTTGCAGATAAATCCGGGCGGAATGTCACGGTCATGTACGACCCGTTTTGAGGAACCCGCCGCTCGTGTGTGCGTAAATCGGTCATCAAGTTTTGTTCGTCATAGATGTCTATTATCTTGTGTTTAAATTTTATCAATTGATCTTGCTTCATTAAATAACCACTTCTCCACACAGTTGCACTCTATGACTCAAATCAAAACTAACCAAAAAATTTGATTGTAGTGAAAGAAACAATGAAACAATATATATATATATATATATATATATATATATATATATATATATATATATATATATATATATATACTGTTTACGTTTATAGATAACAATAACTAATATATAATATATTAATATATATATTATTCGTTTCCAATTTTCTGAGAATTTTTTCACGACAAAAAAAACATTTCAAATAACAACAATCCGTCGTTGCCTGGTCAGGTGGTCACTCGAATGGTCATGTGAGCAACTGTATCTCATGCTAGAAAAATGTGTGCGTATGTATGTATGTGTGTGTATAGATGGATAGGTGTATGTATGGATGGATGTTTAACATGCAAAAACATTGTGTATGTATGTATGTGTAACATGCAAAACATTGTGTATGTATGTATGTGTAATATGCAAAACATTGTGTATGTATGTATGTGTAACATGCAAAACATTGTGTATGTATGTATGTGTAACATGCAAAACATTGTGTATGTATGTATGTATGTATAACATGCAAAACATTGTGTATGTATATGTATGTGCCTGTGCTACATACATGTGTAAATAAATAAATAAGCAAGAAAAATATAATTTGAACATTGATAACAAATTCAAACAGATTGACTTTCCACAAAAAAAGAGTTTCGAAGAGACGTAAACTGAAACGGACTAACAGGTTGCCTGATTACCTGTGATACAAGATACATGCAAGTATTTTAATCACATTCTTGCACACATATCGTTATTACATTTTCACGCACACACATATAATGTATTAACATTACACACATGCATACACATCATAATGTAGTAAAATCACACACACACATTATAACGGCTCACATGCACTTAATAAACAAGCTGGTCTAAACAAAACTAACTGTGTGGCTTTAATTCTTTCTCTACAAATATATTTGTTGTATACACACACACACACACGTGCACACACACATAAATGAACACACAACCTCGGCGATCGATGCCACGAAGACTAGACAAATAAATTTGAAGCATCGTACGATTCCAAGTGGAAACAAACAAAAAAAGCAAGTAGAGGGTACGAGAAGGAAAACGTGAAATAATAAAACAAAACAAAGACGATACTGAATATCATGGAATATCTAGCCAGAATTTTTGTGTCGAATGCAAACGCATCGATGACATTCGACGTTAGTGGAAAGTCAACATAAACGGACGAAACGAGCGCACGACATTCACGAGTGACACGACTTTGACATTCGTGAACAAGGCGAGCGTGACGTTCTTAAACGACAAAACACACAAAAAAGGGCTTTTAATGAAGAGGTTGTAAGATCTGTTGGACTATTTTTAACGTCATCGAATCCGAATAAACGTCATGAAGTGTGGTCGGCACGACGACGAAACGTCACAAAGCGTGGTGACGAACCATCACAGAAAGTTTAAAAAAAAGCGATGCTATGACTCATCCACAAACACACGCACACAAGAAAGATGCACCGGAATAATAGACTATATCATCGCCGAACATAAGAAGTGAGTCAGTCAGCTGACAAGATGACAACTTCCTGGTGATGTTTGAAAAGAAGAGCTTTTGAATTGGATAAGGCAAAACTGAGCTCACAAACGATAGAATAAACGAACATGGTCAAGTAACACAAGGATCGGTAATGCATCATCATCATCATCATCGTCACTGGCCAATCACTATTGTACGGCCATTATAGTCTTTGCCATTTGAACATTAATGTTACATTCAAACCTTTGAAGAAGACACGTAAACGTACGAAAGAAAACAACGTGTGAATACAATCGTGTAAACCCTTTCACACGCTCCCTGCGGCCAGTCCCTTCCCCAGATCGAAAGAGGAAGCGACGGCAGCCTCCCCCGCGGCAGAACCACTTTGAGAACCGGTGTCGTCACGGCACGGGGATTCCTTGATCCTGAACGATCTCGGCAGGGTGGGATAGCTCGCGAAAGCCGACCCGTTGCTGGGTATGCTGGCCTTGGCGACGGTTGCCGGAGATAAAAGAGGAAAAGGCATGAACGGTTGAAACCAGGATGGATGGAAACTCGGTGGAGGTGATGGCGATCGAGACGGAAGCAGCCCTGGAAGAGGCTGCGGTACAAGAGCTTGTCGGATCGCAGGCGGAAACGTTGCAGAGGCAGCTGAATCTCCGGCAGCCCTGTGGTGGAGTAAAAATATAAGTGAATCGATAATAAAGTTAGTATTCTACTCAAGTGCATGAATTAATCAACTATAATTCACATATAAATTTAATAAAATATAAAATCAATTTAAATTTAATAAAATCAATTTAAATTTAATAAAATCAATTTAAATTTAATAAAATCAATTTAAATTTAATAAAATCAATTTAAATTTAATAAAATCAATTTAAATTTAATAAAATCAATTTAAATTTAATAAAATCAATTTAAATTTAATAAAATCAATTTAAATTTAATAAAATCAATTTAAATTTAATAAAATCAATTTAAATTTAATAAAATCAATTTAAATTTAATAAAATCAATTTAAATTTAATAAAATCAATTTAAATTTAATAAAATCAATTTAAATTTAATAAAATCAATTTAAATTTAATAAAATCAATTTAAATTTAATAAAATCAATTTAAATTTAATAAAATCAATTTAAATTTATTAAAATCAATTTAAATTTAATAAAATCAATTTAAATTTAATAAAATCAATTTAAATTTAATAAAATCAATTTAAATTTAATAAAATCAATTTAAATTTAATAAAATCAATTTAAATTTAATAAAATCAATTTAAATTTAATAAAATCAATTTAAATTTAATAAAATATAAAATTAGCCAAATGAGCCAACGAAATAAAATATTCAATTATTATTTACGTAAATTTGGTTGAAATCATCACATCCTCTTCCTCTTCTTCCTCTTTACATCCGCCCCCAGGTCGCTCGACCTCGGAACTTCTCAGGGGCTTCACCTGTTTGACATCTGACCCCAAGCTGAAAGCTGCGAGAACCTCCGGGGAGCCGAAAGGACTTCGAGACCGCTGCTGCTGCGAAAGCTGCAGGAAAGGATGTTGATGAGACGGCCGTTGCCGGGGAGGACGAGGATCCTCTGCGGCCTCGCCGACCGGAAGCGGTGGCGGCGGCGACGATGTGGAAGATGACGACAAGGTCGAAGAAAGGGGGACGTGGGTCAGAGAGGTCTTGGCATGGCACCCGTCGACCGACGTGCCGGTGCCGCCGACGGGAGGAGAATCGGAAAACATGTCGAGGAGTTCCTGGATCGGTGCTCGATGTCCATCGGGGACCATCTGCTGGAACTTCTGATGCCCGTCTTCAGACGATAGCGACAAGTTTTCGAGTTCCTGTGAATGAAAATTTTAATAAAAATTTAACTGAATAATTTATTATTATTATTATAAATAAATTAACAAACAAAAATTAAACTATTTCACGTAGTTTTAGGAATTTAGCAAACGAATGAAGATAACTTTGAATCAAAATATAAAAATCCTAAAATTGATTTCATCCATTTTCACCTGATTGAGACCTTCAGTACTTCCCTGGCATAGTTTTTTTAAACTAGCCCTATTGAACCCCAACAAGCCTCCCCTCTTCTTAAGGAAAGAGCCTGGAGGCCACAAGTTTGTTTGACTCCTGGCCGTGACCCTGGGGGAGAGAGATTTCTGGCAGCAGAGAGGATTTAGGAAAGCAAGAGAATTTTGCGAAGGCTTAAGCGACCACGTCTTTATCTATAATTTCAAATAAAAAAAAACTATTTTTGACTGCTACTATTGGTTCTAGTAAAAGCAAAGAGGGGTTAAAATACCAATCAAATCATCTCGGCTGTACGAGAGAATAAAAACATGCAAAACAAAAATAACTTCGCACAAAACAATTGTTGTAAAGCTGGACGATGTCGTATTCACAAAATGCAATTCAAGAGTAAACCGATTCCGTTAAAATAAAATGCTAGGACAAAACTAAAAAAGAAAGCAGAGCCCTCTATACAAAAGCAACCCAAAGAAGCCTTAATCATTAAAAATGTAGCTCGGTTTCAAATCGATGACTCACTTCAAACTGAATATCGGATTTGGCCTGTTCACCAATCATGTAGTGAGACATAATGGCGTCTGAAGATGCAGATCTGTGTATTGACTTCTTACTTTTTGGTCCTTCAAATATAGCCATAACCACATAGTTGTCATAGTTCATAAAACTATTCAACAAAAAGCTAGAAATTTCTATTCTAGAAATTATAAGCCAATCAAAATAATCCAAACAAAATCATAACTATTATTTACTATTTACTAAATCAAAAAGAGAAACTTCACTTCACCTGGGGGTTTTGAGGCAGCATAAAAACGCCTTCTTTCCGTAGTAGTAGAATGACCATCTTTTACATCCATTTGCATCTGCGAACTACTAGGAGGAGGAGGGTTGATAAGTTGAGCACCTGTAAAAGATAAACTTTCCCTCACCCTTACCGGTCCCGTATGGTGGGCAGCGCAAAGCTGTGAAGCTTCTTGTGACGGCGTACGGGCACAGCCGGTGGTGGAAAACGTTGTCGACGAGGTCATATTACTGAAAGATCGCAGAAAAGAAAAAATATATAACAAGTTTTTCCAAGTTTCTTTGAGTGAGCAGTAGAACTCTATTTCGAGACCGACACACACCACTCTTGAATTATTTCGTACGACTAAAAACCTGAGATGGGCCAGAAATTTTTACCGCATTCTCATTGGTTTAGATTCGGGATACTTTGTGGTCATTGTGACGTCACTATACTAGGACGAGAGATAATTGGATGAAATATTTGTTCTGACCTATAAATAGTCGTCTTCTACAATTTCATTGTTAAATAATTATTGAAGCTCGGCGCACAACTGAAAATTTGTTTTTTTTTTAACAGAATGATCAGTTAAAAAAAAACCTGGCCGCAAATTTCAGAATGCAAAAAAACGTGAATGATTCATTGATGGAAGTACCACATTTTTTTCTGGCAAAATGCCAGGCACTAAACAAAGAATGTTTCAATCATTTGATTTTATAACACTAAAACTTTTTGTTATTATCAAAGAAAACTTAATAAATAGAGATAGATCTTTTCAGCTCTTTGCAGTATTTGTTCATCTATGAGAGTGTTATTTAGTGGGACGGCTAACTGCAGCATCATGCAAACGCTATTGACAACCAAAAAAATTACATATTTGTAATTAAAAAAATATTTTTGTAATTACCTGATATCGCCACATTCTGGGAAATTTGAAAAAAATCACCTTTTTCGGTCCCACTCCTGTATCAATAGCATATTCGCTAGGTGTCAGTTTATTTAGATGTAGGGACATCTATCGAATGAATGTTTTTTTCCGACTTTTCAGTTTTCGATTTTTTAGTATTAAAAACTTTAAATCGCTCTAGCGCCTAAACGGTGCGTCCTAGAGCAAAACGGACGTCATTTTTGGGGTTCTCAAAGGGGGGGTATGGAATCGTCCCAAAATTAAGTTAGTCCAAAAAAAAAAAAAATTTTTTTTTCAAGAGCCAAGTCATTCACCCCTCAAAATATAATAGATTAACCCGTGCCTTTTCGCAGCTTAACGTTACACGCCCCTCAAAACAAAATAGACTAATTCGTTGGTGCCATTTGTGCAGTTGCTTTCTGTAGACCCATTTTGGTGCTAATTGTGCAGTCGCTTTTTACAGACCCATTTTGGTGCCAATTGTGCAGCTGCTTTTTGCAGTCATTCTGGTGCCAATTGTGCAATGGCTTTTCGCAGCTTCTTTTACCCGTCTTTAGACGTATTCGCTAGGTGTCACTTTATTTAGATGTAGGGACATCTATCGAATGAATGTTTTTTTCGACTTTTTTGCTTTCGATTTTCTAGAATCAAAAACTTTAGATCGATCTAGCGCCTAAACGGTGCGTCCTAGAGCAAAACGGACGTCATTTTCGGGGTTCTCAAAGGGTGGGTATGGAATCGTCCCAAGATTGAGTTAGTCCAAAGATTTTTTTTTTTTAAAAGCGAAGTCATACACCCCTCAAAATATAATAGATTCACCCGTGCCTTTTCGCAGCTTAACGTTACACGCCCCTCAAAACAAAATAGACTAATTCGTTTTGGTGCCATTTGTGCAGTTGCTTTCTGTAGACCCATTTTGGTGCTAATTGTGCAGTCGCTTTTTAGAGACCCATTTTCGTGCTAATTGTGCAATGGCTTTTTGCAGTCGTTTTGGTGCCAATTGTGCAATGGCTTTTCGCAGCTTCTTGTACCACTTTTTAGACATATTCGCTAGGTGTCACTTTATTTAGATGTAGGGACATCTATCGAATGAATGTTTTTTTCCGACTTTTCTGCTTTCGATTTTCTAGAATCAAAAACTTTAAATCGATCTAGCGCCTAAACGGTGCGTCCTAGAGCAAAACGGACGTCATTTTTGGGGTTCTCAAAGGGGGGGTATGGAATCGTCCCAAAATTAAGTTAGTCCAAAAAAAAAAAATTTTTTTTTTTTTCAAGAGCCAAGTCATTCACCCCTCAAAATATAATAGATTAACCCGTGCCTTTTCGCAGCTTAACGTTACACGCCCCTCAAAACAAAATAGTGCAGTTGCTTTCTGTAGACCCATTTTGGTGCTAATTGTGCAGTCGCTTTTTACAGACCCATTTTGGTGCCAATTGTGCAGCTGCTTTTTGCAGTCATTCTGGTGCCAATTGTGCAATGGCTTTTCGCAGCTTCTTTTACCCGTCTTTAGACGTATTCGCTAGGTGTCACTTTATTTAGATGTAGGGAATTTTTTTCAACTTTTCAGCTTTTGATTTTTTTAGAATTAAAAACTTTAAATCGCTCTAGCGTCTAAACGGTGCGTCCTAGAGCAAAATGGACGTCATTTTCGGGGTTCCCAAAGGGGGGGTATGGAATCATCCCTAGATTAAGTTAATTTTTTTTTTTTAAGAGCGAAGTCATACACCCCTCAAAATATCATAGATTAACCGGTTTTGGTACCAATTGCTTTTTGCAACTTCATGTTACACACCCCTCGAAATATAATAGACTGACCCGTTTCGGTGCCATTTGGGCAGTCGCTTTTTGCAGACCGGTTTCGGTGCCAATTACGCAATTGCTTTTTGCAGACAGTTTTGGTGCCAATTGTACAGTAGCTTTTTGCAGAACCAGTTTGGTGCCGATTGTGCAGCTGCTTTTTGCAGACCCATTTCGTGCTAATTGTGCAATACCTTTTTGCAGACCCGTTTTGGTGCCAATTGTGCAGTGGCTTTTCGCAGCTTCATGTTACACGCCCCTCGAAATATAATAAACTTACCCGTTTCGGTGCCATTTGTGCAGCTGCTTATTGCAGACCCGTTTCGGTGTCCATTATGGTCATGGGTAATCCGCGAATTGATAAATGCGAGTGAGCTGCGAATGGGCGAAAGAAATTTCGAAAAAATTCGTGGTTTACGCTGCGATTGGATCACCGAAAAGGATCAAGTGAAAGACTTTATAGCAGTTTACCGATTGTTTCTGGCGCTTTAACGTTTGAAATAGGTGTGATGCCCTATCAATAGTATATAGCAATGAGAACACCCAAGATCATCAACTTCTAATTTTATTTTATTTAAGCACTCTTTTTTCTGTTGGTTTAATTTATAAGGAGTTGTCTACCAGATTTTCAAACACTATATTATTTCTAAATTACAGCACTGCATAACTATATAACTATATTTTATTGAATTGCTAAAAAAGTTCCTAACAAGCAATGATTGTTAGGACCTAATAAGTGTACATGGATTTCTCATTATTTACGTAATTATTGTAACCATATTAGTCATAAAAAACTTTTTCCCACTATAAGTATACTACTATAAAGATTACGTAATTATTAGTTTTGTCAAATTTTAAACAACGTAACGTTTAAAAATAATATTACGATTGTGAGGCGATAATGTTCGTAAAAAATTGAAACAAAAAAACGCAAAACAGAAGTCGGTGATTTTGCATAAAAATCTGTCTGAGACAAAAAAAAAGAGTAAAATAAAGTCACTATTCAGAAATTATAATACAACCACATAAGAACAACAACAACATAGAAGTTTGTTCACAAAAATAGCATGAGATTTTCTGGTTACGATCGTAAGAAAGTAATATTTACAGCTTACCGAAAGTCTTCGTACAACACTGTTCAACAAACATACAAAAAGTTCACTTTTATACATAAACTTGCTCGTGTGTATTAATGTAAACAAAGTAAACTCAGTGATATATCAGTAAAATGTTTAAAGGAAAACTCATCGCTACGTGACAAAACAATCTCAAAGACCAGACTGGTAAAATATACACGCACACACACACACACACATATATTTATATGTTTACACTCCATGTCCAAAATAGTCTTAATGTTCAGTGAAGATATTTTTATGTCAACTCAGACGGCAAAACAACATCTTTCAAAATAAATAAATATATATAAATATATATATATTTCTTTTATATAAAAGAAAACAGGATGAAGATCCTGTCACATTCTAGTAACATCAGTAAAACAGTTCCTTGACAGAAACAAAAAAAAACGGGAACAAATTAATGAGCAGATTGTGAACGCTGGCACATTTTCAAAATATTAAGAAACTCAAAAGCGGTTGAAAAAAAAGCAAACGAAACTGTCATGGATCAGCAGGAGGAGCACATCATTCGTCATAATTCTCACACACGATCAAATCAACATTACACCGGTGTAATTTACTGTTTATTATTATTCGTGTGTGTGTGGCAACTAGTTGTTAGTCTCAACCTACAAACACGCACGCACCAGTTCAGCGAATCTGATTTCGTGAACAGTTTTCTAGAACAGTTGCACCAAACATTCAACGATGAAACTAGACAAGCTGTAGAAGCAAAAAAACTTTTGAAACGTTTGTTGAATGCATTGCATAGAAACCAAGCAAAATCAGCCGACGCATCAAAACGGAAAGTAACCTACTTACCGTCAGTGCGATTTTGTGACAAAGTGAGCTTTTTGCATGATTATACTTTATGTCGCACCGTGGAGCTTTACGGTCTCGCATGTCGATGCGAATTACGATATAGTGATGAAAAAAAAACGTGGAGTATTACTCGTTCGCAACGAGCAAATGAAAAGAAAAGAAGAAACAGTTAAGCCAATAAGATCGGTTTCGAAAGGTTAAAGTTGATTCAGTCACGATATGATGTAAACAGTTTAGTTGTAGAATCGTACAGTCGTTGATGCAATGGCAGTAGTGTGTGAATTTGATTAACTCTATCAGGACATTTCATTTGCAGACAGACAGACAGACAGACACAGAGCACCATGATTAGAAGAACACGTGCACACATACTTTACACAAGGCAGAGAGGCAGGGGATAGAAATAAATCTGAAAACTACGTATCAAGTATCTTAATATGAAGCTGGCCGATTTGCTTGTCTCCGGGGATAATTAAATCAAATACCGATCCACAAAAAACCGAGACAGAAAATTAGTAGCAAAAGACCAAAAATATATCCAAGATACACTTTCTCACCACAAAAGTGCACCTCGTGATTTGTTTACATAAATTAGAGAAAAGTAGGCCCTGATTAATTTTTCATTGCGATATTAAAAAAAAAAGAAAAAGTAAAAACATTAAAAAAAGCCACCACATAACAGAAAAAAACCTTTAAAAAAAAAGAACCACAATTACGATGAACAAAAATATTCACTCTTTCTCGTTGGCACGCCACAACATATACATACACATCGCCGAGAAAACCTCGCACACGGAAATGCCGAAACCAGATAGACGAACATAACCCGTATTAGAATAACTATTTACAAGCCGTAACGTTGAAGAAACTCACCAGTTTATTTGATAAGGGGAATGACAGGACAACAAGCAGATGAAATGAAGAAAATTTAAATAGAAATTTTTCTTTAGAGAACGGGTAATCCATTTTCTTAAACGACCGATAAATGTCAAAATACAAAATAAACCTAACTCCCTCTTTATGAAATTATATATATGTATTTATATTAAATAGATATGAATATCTACCACTGAGAATAAATGACAATCAAAAGAAACAAAATAAAACCATTGTTCAACTACTGTTTAATCTCAACTCATAAAATACAGATTTATGAAAAAAAGACATATATTAAAAAAAATAAAATATAAATAAGAAGAAAAGGTGATAGTAGATGAATATAACAAACCAAAAATGTGCTATCATAAATATTAAAAATATCAACAACTGTGAAACAGAAGATCCACAAAAAAAGAAGATAAAACACACACATATATGCCACAAACAGAGACACATGCGCCACACACAGAGACACACGTGGGAGCGAAACGGCAATTATGTACAATCGATCGGAGGTAAAAGACGGGTTCGTCTCGTGTGGAACGAGTTGGAAATCTTACGGCAGGATCGAAAATCCGAAGAAGACAGAAAAGTGACGTCGTACGAGAGGAGGTAAGCTCTACAAAGGAAGCTGCGAGCAGGAAACACACACACACGTACATATAAACACACACGCGGGGGTACAACTAGAACTACATTAAACAGGAAAAAACCGCTAGGCAAGGTCACTCGTAGGATACAAACACCCTGTTTTCCACTACTGTTTTTAAACGCTACAACTAAGTCGAAGGCCAATAGAAGCTGGAAGGAGAGAGACTCGAAGCAAGCCGGTCCTCCCGAAATCATAATGATTGCTATCATAAAATGTCATGGCATGTGGAAGTTCATAGAACGATGGGAAGGAAACGGAGTGCCGATCGCTCTGGTGGGGTCGAACGCCGCTTGCTGGTGGTGGCTGAGAAACGGGTTGAACGGCATTTCCGGGTTGAGAACGTTGGAAGAGCTCCTGGAGTCCGCGATGTTTCTCGAAGGATACCCAGAAGAGCCGTTGATAGAAGTTGCGACCTGGTGCTGAGGATAGGCGGGATAGTAGCCGACCGCGGAGGCCTGCATTCCCCTGTGACTCATCTGGTGGGCGTCGGGAAAAAATGGACTGAACCCAAACGAGGCCGGATATTGGTGAGAATTTCCGATGAAGCTATTCGAGCGTGCTTGTTGGTGGGCCAGTGAGCCGCGCGATGCCGATGTTCCGGTAAAGTCCTGCACCGGGAATTCCAGGCCGAGAGGAGTAGATGATTTGGAAAAATTATCGTCGTTACCCCTGTGGTGAAGGGTGCGCGAACCTGTACCGGAACTCGTTGAACCCTTGCTCAGCGACCTACTGGTGTTGGGGAAAAAGTTCGTAGGGTTAAGGTAGGGTGAGAAAGAATCGTGAGAATGGTGGGCCTTGTTAGGGGAGAGACCGCTAAGTCCAAACAGGGGGGTCATGCAAGAAGTTTCAAAGAACGCAGATGCATCGTGATTCAGGCCGGGAGTTTTAGACGACGACTTTTTTGCATTCAAATGCTGCTTGGACGTGCCCGGCTTTTCGCTCTGTTGAGATGACTGGTTGCAAGAAGGAAGCGTAGGCGTCCCTTGCTGCTGCGAACCCCTGCTACCGTCGAGGCTGTTTCGATTGCTGTGATTGGACTCGATGCTTCTCCTGTGCCCGTGGTCCGTTGTTGACTCTTTGCCGGTCGACGCCCTCTGGCAAGAGAAATCTCCGACAAAGGATCCCGTCGAAGAAGGAAACGTCGGAAGAACGCTGGCGCACTCTCGGAAGAAGTTCAACGATGACGTATGCTCGAAGGGTAGACTTCCGAGACCGGGGTTGAATCTCGAAGAGGAGGCGTGGTGAAGTGCGTCGATATACTGACTCATGGAGTTGTAATAAGGATGGGCAGAAGGGAACAGCTGATCCGTCTTGTAGTGGTAAGGGTCGGCCGAAGCTGCATTGGCACAGCTCGAGCTGCCCGCCGACTGGTGGTGGTATCCGGCACTGCTCGATCGTTTATCATCTTCCTCGTTACGATTCCTTCTTCGATTCGACTGGTAGCCTTCCAGCTGCTTGCTGCTTTCTAACTGACAGTCTCCGTGGGGATTGATGCCCGCCGCTCCGCCTCCGGGCTTCGAGGAATGGCCGCCGTATGGCTCGCAGTCGACGTTTTCCTTCGAGCTCATGCTGTTTCTCTCCTCCTCCTTTTGTTTCCTATCTTTCTCTTGCCGACAGGAAGGCAAGTTTTTGCTCAGAGACTCCGGCATTGGAGTCTTCGATGAGCAGGGAGGAGGAGGAGGCAGTACGGAATAGGCGTCTTGGGAATAGACGGACCTGGTTGCGTCGATGGGGTCGTACGAGTTACTACCGCTCTGACTCGCAACAGCTTGAGACTTGAAGGCATTCCTGTCGACCTCTTTGAGTTTTTTGGAAGCCTCCGTTTCCGGGAGATCCTTGACGGACCGGGAGTTCCCCGGCAGAGACAGGTCGTAGCAGTTGGGCGATGAAGTCGGTTGAATTTGATCTGGACAAAGAAGAGACATTCTCAAATTATTTACTAAATGACATAAATAAAAATTTATGGTGGATAGAAAACAAATAAAACAAGAAATAAATAAACTTCACTCGTACATGGATCAGGGTGGCTGGTTGCACTGCTGCAAACTCCCGAAGAGCTTCTGTCCATTTCACCAGCAGTAATCGAATTCTTATCCAACAACGAAGCACCATTGTTGTTGGAACTCAACGGAGAATTTTCGCACTCCATTTCACAAAAATCCATCTTCGACCGCTTACTCCTCTGGTTTTTAACGTCTCTCTTTGATTTTGAACCAGGAGACAACCGGCCATGGCTCTGATTGTCACCCTCTGTCACACTGGGCTTTGCCATTTCACTCTGTTGCTGCTGGCAGGAAACAGAAGATTCTTGATCTTGCTTGAGGCGAGCAGCTTGGGCAGCCATCTTGCTGGCAACCCGACTGGTTTCGGCTCCGATCTTGGTCGGCGCGACGACGGTTTTCGCCAGGGTCTGCGGAATGGCGTGCCGCGCCCTGTGCCTGCCCCCGGCGGGGTTTTCTAAAGTTTCCGCTTTATTTTCACATCTCGATTTGTCTTCGATCCTTGAGCTGTCGCTTACAGGTGTTGTTGGATTCTCTGATCTCTGAAAGTTCGGCTGCTTGAGGACGACGTAGGATTTGGAAGACGACGCGGAAGAATTAGAAGCTGTTCCGCTCAGCTTTTCGGAATCCTTCTGACCACAAGAAAGCCATTCTGGCGCGGCACTTTCGAAAGGCATGTAGCGAGATCCGTAGAACGAACCGTTATCTGTTTGTTGGGTACGTTGCCCAGGCAATGCAAAACTGTCAGCAGTACAAGATGCCAAACTGTAGCCATTCGCAGTGGAAGTTGCAGTCGACTCCATCGACACAGGAGAAGAACGGTCGATGCCACTCGGCGAGTCGCGACTGGATTCAACCGGACTCTCGACGACAAAGCCCGACCTGGTGTCGACGCGCTTTATCTTCATCGTCAACGAATTTGAATCCTTCCCTTTGTTTAACTGCTCGTGGTCATCAGATGAATCCTTCACCTTTTTAAAGACACTACCATATTCATCATTCTCTGACAACTTGTGCTTCTGACCCCGGCGCGTTGTGTTAGGCTCCGTTTGGGTGAAAGCAGCGGCATTGACGTCGGCTTGACAATCGTTCGAGCCGCCGATAGGCTTCCCGAAACAACAGTCGTCGATATTTTCTACGTTCTTTGAAGTTTCAAATTCTAGAGGATGCGACTTCTTTTTCTTTTCTAGCATTTTCTTAGCTCTCCTCTCCTGTTTCAGAGCCTTCAATTCGCTTCTCATAGTTTGCGTACCTTCTTCAGAAGTGGCAGTGGTCAGTGACTCCAGCTGAAGCTCCCGAACCATTTCTAGATCTACCGAACTTTTCAGTACAGATGGGTTGTTAGTGTGGACTGAGTCCTCGACCACGAGATTTAACGGATGATTGCTATTACTCTGGCTGGAATCCAGTTTCTCGATCGACACGACCAGCTCCTTGCTCGCAGCCGGCGACGACGCGCCAGCAGCCGGAGAAGCTCTCGTTCGGGCTCGCAAAACGGCAGTCGGTGGATTGGCTTTGTTTCTTCTCTTCCTAGCGGGAGTTTCCGGAGCGTCGTCTAGACAAGGGGGCACGGCGTCGGCTCGCGCGCCCTCGTTGGGAGCATTTAACGATGCGTCGACCATCGCTTGAAGCTGTTCTTTCAGCTCTAACGATTTGCTCTGCTGCCTCGTCCTTCTGCTGGTAGGCTGGCTCTTTGAAGCTGCCAACGAAGGAGCCGACGTCCGGGACTCGGAGCTGCCAGAAGACGCAGCTGTGCACTCCAGCGTGACTGCTGGAGCTGTCGGAAGTTGACTTTCCGATGGAAGTGTCATTGTTTTCAGAGGAGGTTCGACTTTTTGCTTCGCCTTGGATCGCCTCGCTTTCGTCGGACTTTTGATCGTTTCCGGAGTCGGGCGGAACTGAACGACTTCCTGAGTGACGGGGTACAGAGAAGGAAGGGGGCTGCTGAACCCGAAAGACGTTTGATTGTCGGTCGAACCTGATGAACGAAAGTACAATAAAGACACCCAGTAAAACGAATTTGTCGTTAAAATTAAAATCCTACAGTCGACTGATCAGATTTCTAAAAAAAATTGCATAATTAATACAGGTAAACTTGCAATATTAAAATGTAAATGAAGTCAATACATGTCTATATATGAAACAAACGATTACTAATATAAAATAAAAGATTCAACTCACTGGCACCAGCCAAAGAAGAAATGGCATCCGATAACGAGACCACCATTGGATTTGAACTGGATAGTGGAGTTTCTGGCACGATCGTCGCCTCGGCGGTCTCGGAAACGTGGTATTCCAGGCTCTTTCTGCTGGACTGTCTTTTGGTTTTCTTCTTAGAAATGCCCTTGGAAGAGAGATCGAGCTCAGAACAATCGAGAGTCGAGGTGATCTGGTTCGTCAGAAGAGTGCCTGTTTCTACTGTCGTGCACGGCATTTCCGCAGAAGAATATCCGCTGCACTTGTCGTTTACCGACGTCGCGGATGAAAATGCGAATAAAGAATTCGGCGACGCAAGCAGCTGCGAGTGAGACGGCAGAACGTCGGAAGGATCGGCGGACGACACCGCCAGGGGATTGGTCGATGGAGCGGCAGACGTAGAGTGATGATATAAGGACGGCGACGGCAGCGACAAAGACAACGGCAGAGTTGACATTATGGACGTCGAGGCGACTGTCGAAACGACGCAATCGGAAGAGAACGAAGAAGACGACAACAACGACGGCAGCCCGGGCGATAAATGACCGAACGAAACTGAAACCGTCGAGGCCGGGAATTCCGACGCGAAATTGAACGGGCTCATGATGAGGCTGTCGTTAGCCAGTGTTGAAGAGTAAGTCATCTGGCTTGAATCCACTCTGTAGCCATCCATATTTTCACCACTGGCTTTCGGCGTTTCCAGCCCGAAGACGGAGTCAAACCCGACCATGGGAGGGGACTGCTGAGTATTCTGGTTGATACCACTGGAGATCGTCATACTAGGAGTAGTCATGATCTGGGCTACATTTCTCTGACCGGGGGGAGTCAGCTGGCCGGAAACCTCTGGGGGCCTCGGGGTCATCGGCTCGATGCGGATCAAATCTGAAAAGTCAGTAATGTCTACTTCTTTCTCCTGGCCATAGCCGAAGTCACCAGTACTCTTCAGCAGCCCAGCAGTGCTGCTGCTGCAAGTAGCAAAGCTTTGCTTAACTGAATCTGAGGAAAAGTTGGTGGTGGATGGTGCTGCACCGACATTGTCGACAAATGTCAAAACTTTCTTTTTCTTCTTTTTCTTGGGTTTTTTCTTGACCTCCGCCACGGATTCTGAACTGTTACCGACGACGGCCACCTGGTGATTGCTTGACGAAACGTTGATCCCGCCGTGGTTGTTATTAGCCGAGCACGAAGTAATCATGCCACTCATTTGGCTGTTCACTACATAAGAGTCGTTGTTGGCCTGCTGTGAAGCATCGTTGATGACCGGGACAGCGGGGGAGATGCACTCAAAGCCTCGATTCATCGAGTCGGAGACTCCACTTGCCATTTGAACCTGCTGAAACATGTGAGCTGGTTGCTGTTGTTGCTGCTGCTGGATGAAAGGCACGACTGGAAGAGCCGGGTTCATGCCGGTCTGAAAGTTCAAAACATTCTGATAAAACGGTGCCTGTTGGGTTTGGATAACTTTGCCGTCAAAAATGTTGGACTGCTGAACAATATTTGCAGGCTTAGGCATCAGAGGTCTCTGACTGGTCTTCGTTGTCTGACCTGAAACGGAAGTATTCATCCTGCTGTCTGCAGAGGCTGTCCCACAGCTTGAGGTGCCAGGAAACAACAAAAGAACATTTCCATCTTGCGTTAACGTTGCAGTCATAGACGGAGGAAGGGAAACGTTTTGAGCGGGAGCAATGTGAGCGGGTGCGATGTTGACGGCGCTTTGCTTCTTCTTTGAGCGAGAATTGCCACTACTCAGCGTCACGGCAGGCTTTGCAGGAAGAATCTGGGTCAGATTGGACTGACTACTACCGGACTGGTTGACTCTACTTTGATTCCCTCCAACCGACGGCACGAGCAGGCTTCCGGTAACGGGGATGCACTGCTGGGAGGGAAAGAGAAGGTTCGGCTGAGTGACCACGGGAACGATCTGCCCGTCGGGAAGGATGAGTGCCTGGGGGTGTTCGTTGGGCTTCGAAGGCAGGGTGTGCATCACCATCGGGCCTTGCGGCGTGTTGACGGTCACGGTCTGGTTGAACGTCTGAGCCATCTGATTACCAAGTAAGTTCATCTGGTTGACGACGTTGACTTGATTGCTAAACATGGATCCTCCGTTGCTCAGGTTTGTTGATAAGCCTTGATTGGATAAAATGTTGATACTGCCACCAGCAGAGTTCATCAGCTGATTCATTTGTTGTTGCTGCTGCTGCTGCTGGTGTTGTTGCTGAACGACCAGCTGGGTGTGATCGGCCTGCATCATGATACCGGTTCCTGGCGGAGAACCCATGAAAGTAGCTGCCTGCTGCGTTAGCAAACCCTGCTGGTGCTGCTGCACGAAAAAATTCTGCTGCATCTGCTGGCCGATGTTACCGTTATTGCTGTTGTTGTTGCTTGCATTATTGTTGTTGTTGACCAAGATCAGCTGGCCATTCTGAAACACAAAACTGCTTTGTACAGCCTGTTGTTGTTGTTGCTGCTGCTGTTGGGAGTTTGGATCGACCAGCCCGCTGTTGTTCACCGGGCCGAGCGATCCGCCGGAGCTGTCGACCAGCAAATCTCCGTTCGGTCCGAAGTGGTACTGCTGCTGCTGGACTTGCTGCTGCTGGGCCTGGTGCTGCTGAAACTGATGAAGATCGGCACTGCTTCCGAATTGCTCTGCCTTGTAGCTTTCCGTAGCATAATTGCCCGAACCGATGACATTACTCGGACATCCGTCGCCACTTAAAGTATCGAGCTTTTGTTTGCTCTCATTTGAGCGAAGTGTGGACAGCTGTTGCTGATTGACATTTGTAAACATAGCCTGTGAAGAAGGATCATAAGGCATTGTCACTGAAGAAGCTGAAGCCACTGTCAGAGATGATACTGATTTTAAATTCTGGTTGGTCTGTGACCCTGAAAACGAATCACCTCCAGATAGAAGGCTGCTCAAAGTGTCCGCCATATTGTCCCCGGTACATGCTACATTGCTGCTTTCTGAGACACTATTGCTTGCAACACCGTTACCGACGCCCGTTAATGCATCGGCAGTCGAAGAATTGACACTGGCATTATTGAACAGGACACTACTGCAACTGGCTGTGCTGTTAACAGTATCGTACCCATCGCTGGTGCTGCTACTGCCAATTATAAGACTGCCGTCATTGTTGGTGTTGTTGCAACTCTGAAAAGCTTCAAGCTGCAAGGTAGAAGAAGCATAGTTGCTGGCAGAATCAGAAGCAGTTTCCTGAGAACCGAGAAAATTCTGAAACCGATTCTGGTTTTCGCCCAAAGCTGCCGCAGAAGATGACGGAACCGTTGAGCCGTCGGCCGGAGTGCAGGCGTTGCTTGCCGGGTCTGTTCCGGAAGACGTTGCTTCGCCGTGCTGCAAGAAGTTCAGCTGCTGTTGCTGCTGGGACGGCTGCTCGTTGAGTTGTTGTACTAGAAGTTGTTGTTGCTGTTGTTGATTGAAAGGAAAACTCTGTTGGGTGAAGCCGACCTGTTGGAGACCTTGTTGAGAGAAACTGATATGTTGTTGAGGCTGTTGCTGTAATGTGTCTTGAGTGAAGCTAATTTGTTGAGAATGTTGCTGGAGATTTTGTTGAGTGAAATTAATTTGCTGCTGATCAGAAATGAAGCCAGTTGTCAGCTGTTGTTGCTGCTGTTGTTGTTGGGGCTGAAAAGCATTCAGATGAGTAAGATTAAAATTTCCACCAATGTTCTGTAAAATTCCTTGAGATGTCTGAAAATTATTTATCTGCAGCTGCTTGCTAAAGAGCTGTTGTTGTTGTTGTAGCTGCTGTTGTTGCTGCAGCTGCTGCTGTTGTTGTATCTGTTGTTGTTGCTGCAACTGCTGCTGTTGTTGTATCTGTTGTTGCTGCTGCAACTGCTGCTGTTGTTGCATCTGCTGGTGTTGCTGCAGTTGCTGTTGAAATTGTTGCTGTTGGAAGATCTGCTGGCCAACCAGCTGTTGCTGTTGACAAATTTCAGCAGCTTGGCCCGGATCTTCCGTGTTTTTCAGACTCCATTTTATCTCAATTTGCGAGAGATCGATATCGGGAGGGATGCCTTTATTAATAGAAACAGTTAAAAAAAAGTCATGACAATTGTAACAATCAAAAATATTAAAGATCTAAATTGTTTATTTAAATTAAATTTTAAAAAAATTAATAAATAAATAACAAATTTTATCGTGCAAAACAAACCTGCGCTTGAGAAAATTTCTTTATATCTGGCAAGTTCTGATTTCAAATTTTCTGTTTCTTTACTCGTCGGCGATTCTGAAGTAAATAGGCAATTCAAGACAATTCAAAAAATAACAGTTGTGTCCTTCACCTTTTGAAACAAGCTTTTCAGACAGTAAATAATAAAATTTTAAACAGTATGTTTTAATTACAGCAAATAATAATAATAATAATATATTTTAAACAGACTAAGAGGTACATCTTAAATTGTAAACAAATCAGAAAATGTACAAAAACATAAATCGTGTATCGCACGCTTGAAAACTTCCCAATTCAGAATAAATTCATCCGAATAAATTAACCAATAAAAGCCATCATTATCATTACTGGAATTCCTAGTTTCAACGACCTCTACAATCACCTGTACAATTTCAATAAATTCTACAATCACCTGTACAGAGAAAATCCTGAACCGTGTTCTCGGCTTGTTTTATTTCCTTTAATTCCTGCTGGAGCGATTCAACGTACCGTACGACACCTTGAAGTACTTCCTGTTGATTCTAAAAAAAAAGAGAGAAACAACTTTTATACGTCGTCGTCGTTTTAATGTCGTTAATGCGAGATGTGTATTCGCTACAACAAATATCCTTTGTTGTAAATGCTTTCTGTATATGTCATTCTTATGACATTATCCCAATTTAACTACCGCGTACTCACCATTTTCTTGTTGGAGTGTGAATCAAGCGGCAGGAAATTTCTCAGTTTCTTCATCACAGCTCTTTTTTCCCTTTGAATTTTCAATTTCATAATTAAACAATTGCACAATAAATTTCAGAACCCTCTATAATTTGGCCAATGAAAAATAATTTTTAAATTCTCAATCATAATAAATGACAATCATAGAGGTCCTCACATTGCTGGCTTTTTATCATTTTCAGAGCTAGCACTGAGCTCTTTGTCCATGCCGATCTCTGGTGAGAAAAAAAAAAAAGAAAGAGATATTGCAAATTTGTAACATTCATCTTTTTAACACATTGTGACGATATAACATTTTAAATTCTAGAATTTCAAGATCAAAATAATTTCATCTCAAGTTTGAATCTAAAAAGAATTTAGGAATATTCTTTTCAAAGAGATTTTCGAAATTTAATTCTAACATGCAACCTTGTAATAAACAAAGAACTCATTGGTCATGCAAAAATAGTAACTGACCACTCTCCGAGACGTCGTTATCTAAATCACCATCATCTTCTGGAGCAGTGGTGTCGGGTTTCATGGTTTTTAAAGAATCGCTTTTTTCGGAATATGTATCTTTCATGGACTTTTTCGTTAGGCCACAATCCGATTAATTTATTGCTATGTACAAAAAACTATAAAAAAATGTTTTAAAAAAAATCATAATTCGGCGTATTTCATTTATAATAGTCAACAATGATATGTTTTTAGTACTTTTTAGTACGGTCTTACAAATTCATTCCAAAACAAACGACTCCATTTTGAAAGTCTCTGTTTAGATGTAGTATAGATACTGAATACGCATTGTTTTAATTTTATATAATGATTTTACATTTTCCTTGATTTAAATATTGTTTCTTAATTTTAATGTATTTAAAGTACTTTCTTGTAATAAAAACACTTGGATGTTTCAATTAACACGACCACACGACTTTGTAAAGTTATTAAAGGCGGTATTGCCTTAAATTTCCTTAAAAAGTTGCAGAACTATTAATTAATGAGTAAAGCATAGGTCAATCATTTAATGAAAACTAATAAAGTGCTTCATACATTGCTAAATAGGTATATTATCAGTAGCAAGTTTCTTGATCGACCATCACAAAACCACCGGGAAAGATAGTCATTGCCTTCATGATGAAGGTAATGACGATGAAGGCTTCATCGTAATGAACAATGACGTTCGGCAGCTGAAAATTCGTTGTCAGCGGACTTGCCGCTATCCCATCGTGACAGAATGTTATCCTTATCTTTGATTACATTTTGACTTTGAATTTTGTCAATATCAATTGATTTTGCTATGCTTATTGCAGTTTCTCCTTTTTATTCATCTCTATAATAATATCTACACGTTTTTTTAGAGTCAAAATATTTTGCTTATTAGACATTTTTAATTATGAAAACCTAACAATCACTAATTTACGTGAAATAAACTCCAAGAACAATTATACAGCCAATTTAGAAAGACTACTTTTTTTATAATAGTTCATAGTCCTTTACACCAGGTGTTTTAAGACTCTAATGGCTGTATGTAGAAAGCACTTAATACCTCCTGTCGTGAATCATAATTTGATCCTTTTTACTTTTCCCTCCTCCTTTCTCCAGGCTTGGGACTGGCTCGCAATTAGCGAGGCGGAGTTAGAAAGTCTGCTGAATAGATAGACTTAAGTAGAATCGCACGACTAATCAGAATTTACAACCAATCAAAATCGTGCTGTAAAAGTCTTTTAAAGTAGATACTTATAGAGCGGACGTTTAAGACCTATGGACAATATTGCCCCCGGAACTGAACCATTTTAGTATTTTATTGGTTACTGAAGAGTAGACACTTCAAAGTAACGAGAAAATTAACAAAACCCCACTGGATTTTATTACATATAATAACAATTTCAAGTGTTTTAATCTACTGCAGGTCGCATAATAAAGTTATTTATGCAAATAATGTCACAGAAACAAGGTCGTTGGTCGCGTTCAAGGATGTCTTGTTATATCAAGATATCCTTGGTCGCGTTACAGAGTAAGTCGCATAAGAGAAACAAATTTGTATTATGGAAGAGATAGGAAATTTGAATCCGTGCAAAAATTTGTAGGTCGTATAAGCATTAAAGTAGCATAACGGGGTGTCGTATAAGCAAGGTCTTCCTCATGGACTCTTAGATCTAGGCATGGACTTCTAGATAGATAGCTATCTATCTAGAAGTCCATGATCTAGGAGTCCATAATGTCTATAACTGTATTATAATCTGCGACAGGAATTGTTTTGATATTTCCTACTTAAGGGTTCTAGTGTTATATTTAGTCTAAAAACACTTGGTGTAATAAAAGAGCATATTTTATTTATTTATAAACTACGTCTGGCGAGGTCATATAATTCAAAACTGACAATGCATTCCTCAATCCTTATTGTTGCAGTTTTTTTTGTCTGTGTGACTAATATATACATTTTTTCAAACATTTAAAAATATCTTTCGCAATTAAAATATTTAGAGCTTACTACGGAACGTTCTCGATCAGAAGAAGTTCTTCAAAATGATGTGTGTTATTAATCGTTTAATAATAATAGTGATATTAATAATTGACCGCGAGGTCATTTATTGGCTGCGATGGTTTCAAATAAAAAAAACCAAGTGGCAATACAATTAGCGCATTGCACGCTTTTAAAACATTGAATAGAAAAAACTCTACCTAATGTAAACAATTTTTTTTTAAACCAAACTGATGTCTCGGGGAGAGGGGGCAGTTGCTGTAGGTAACTTTTTTCAAAAATTTTCTAAAACTTCCTCCATATTGACCATATTTATTTTTCCGAAAAAACAAGAAAAGTTCTTCAGGGGCAATAGACCCCCTTTCTCTTCAAATGACGCCCATGGTTTTGTGTATTGTCTTCAAGAGTATAGGTACGTTTATGTGCATAATTTGAAATCTAAAGATTTAAGGGCAAGTGGTCGAAAAATCGATTACAACATTTTCTTCTTCACAAACAAACTAACAAAGCTAATAGAAGCGTGTTAAAAATCCAAAACAAAAACTGTCATTTTCAATGTTGTGAAACCTAATCTTATAAGTACTTCCTTGACATATAATAAAATAATAACCGTTTTATTCCAGTTATGATTGTACCGATTCATCACTTCACCGACTAATGACCAAGGACTCATTTTCGGCCAGAGAGTGTGTGGATTGATTAACGTCTGTATATCTGTCTGACTCAATTTAGACGATTCGGCTAGAGAAAATCACGCAGCAAGTCAAATAACTTTTTTCGGGTGCCAAAAAATGTCATCTAAGTGAGCGCAGCGACACAGCTGAAACAAAGCAAAGCAAAGGCAGTGAGCACGCAGCACGATAGAAAATAAAACTGTCTTCAAGACTCTGTTCACATCATTGGGAGTTATTTGACGTTGTTCTGCTTAGCTAAATATTTCGGTAAGAAACTTTTTTTTCAAGACTCATCTTTATGATAAAAAGATCTCCAGAGATAGATAGTTGGAGATAGATAGATAGAGAGAGAGAGCGAAAAAAAGAAAGTACTTCGATTCAATTATCTAATCTTTTTTATAAGAATTTAAAAATAAATAGATTTGTTTGTACGTGAACATAAAGAAAAGTTCAAATTAAAAAGATTGACCAGCACAATGGAAATCGATGAGGTATTAAGTTGTTCGTAGTACCTATATATTAAATACATATTTATGAAGTAATGTAAGTAGGATGATTTTTTTGGCCTTATTATACCTTTTAAGTTGTAATTTATTTCGTTGCTTATACTGCGATAGTGCAATGTGTAATCCAGCTATATCTGATCGATCAAATATGCTGACTTTAGATTTATATCAGAAGAATATATTATCTATTATAAAATAACAAGAATAAAAAAAATCTATTGTTTTAAATTTTTGAGTTAATCAATCACAGCAGCTAATCTCAATCACTTGCCAGAAAAATGGTTTCTCATTGTGTTTTGTTATACCTATATATAACCTAATTTATACGCGATGAATTCGATTGTCACGATTTCTAAACACTTTAATGCAAAGAAATTAAATAAATTCAGAAAATCTCACGATCCGAATCTTGTCTCAACGCCATCGGCCAACCTCAATTTAAATTCCCTCGAATCATTCCTCGATTGGCAGCCAATAATGAACCAGCACTTCCAATAAGTAAAGTTAGTCGTTCCTTCTCCGACTTCGGTCTGAACAAATCCGACAAGCACATCATCGAGACGAAACGCAAAAGCAGCACGACCTCTGAAAATGGCGCCCAAAAACTCCCTAGGCTTCAAGTCCAGCCGGTATCTGCTCAAACATCGGTGGACTTGGGGACTCCTCGTGACTCCATAGATTATGGAAATATTTCTCGAAAAATGTCAATGAACGCCAGTGAAAGATTGCTTATTTTCAATACAAGAAAAACGACAGAGAAGAAGAGACTCCGAGTATTGCTAATAAGTCTGGCAGTATTCGTAGCCGGATTAATAGCTGTTGCCATTGGAGTTGGGGTCTATTATGGAGGTAGGTACCTATATTTGAGATATATTTTACAAAAGCAATTTTCTAACTCACAATTGAACAATTTGTTTTTTTTTACCAATGCTTTTATTAACTCGTCGGCTCTGTTTCTCTGTCTGTCTGTTTCTCTGTCTGTTTCAAATCTTGCAATCAATTTTTGAGTCACTTCCTGATGATAGATTTTTTTCAAATTTTGCATACATGCTCAAAATAGAAGACAATGCAATATTCAATTATTAGTTTTACAATAAGTCAATTAATTTAGTTAATTTTCTTGAGGATTATATCGAGGGGTTTCTTGAGGGTTTTCTTGAGGGTTTTCTTGAGGGTTTTCTTGACCACAAAACTATAACCGACTGGCAGACTATTTTACCAAGTTAACACGAACCACACTCACTGACCGCGATTCTCAAGCGTGTACGAAATTTTCATGAAAATAGTTGAGATATTTAAATTCGATGCTTTTTGATGATATTTGTATTATTATTACCAATGCTTTTATTAACTCGTCGTCTCTGTTTCTCTGTCTGTCTGTTTGTTTCTCTGTCTGTTTCAAATCTTGCAATCAATTTTTGAGTCACTTCCTGATGATAGATTTTTTCAAATTTTGCATACATGCTCAAAATAGAAGACAATGCAATATTCAATTATTAGTTTTACAATTAGTCAATTAATTTAGATAATTTTAATTAATTTCGATATTTCGATATAATTAAGATATTTCGACTTTAACATAAAATAAAAGAGTAATATAAGAAAAAATTGATTGCAAAATTTGTGTTTTAATTACATATAAGAGCATTGGTTTTAAAAATTCGTTTTTAATTTACTTGTTATTTATTTGGTAGATTGATAAACAAAAATCAAATAATCGTTTTTATTCATATAATACTTGGTTTGATCGTTCTATTTTATGTTATTTTCAGTTTTCCTGAAGCGAAATGGTTTGTATACACCTTCAATGTTAAATCAGTTTAAGTAGGTATATACCTATAATATCTAAGTATATAATTATCTTCTTTCTTACAGAACATCCAATTCAAAGCCCTACAGTTGAACCACTCGTAGCAACCTCAACACTAATCGCTTCGTCAACCACATCGCATCCAGCAGATCATAATTCCTCTCCGCCAAATAACTCATTGATCACCGCCAATTTAACCACACTACCAGAAACAGCCGCTCAACCGACATCAACAGCTTCGAAACTGCTAACAGTGCTAACAACGTAGAACAGACCTTAGGAATATATTAGGAATATGATTGGTAGATAAACGTTTTACATTCGTATTAGAACTGTGTTAGTCACTCAGTGTCTTTATGAGACATTTAGTCCAATATGAACAAAATAGCCATTAAATTTTTTTAAACATTTCTCTTGCAATATTTTAATAAAATAATTTAAAGTTACCTGCCCCGGATCAGGACATCGGTCTGCCACGGCCACGCCCCAGGAGGGTAAAGGTACATTTGCCCAGTGCCGGGGCTATGCTGTGAGAGCCCCTCCAAAAAATAAAGTTAAAAATATCGGGGCTCTTTACTGTCAGGTTACATGCCTATTGAGTGGCTGCTGTACCGCATTTTACCTCCAAAAACAGTCGATGATCGTCCTTAAATATCTTATTTTCAGAAATTTTTCCAAAAAAGAATAGATGTTTTTCTCTTAAAATAATCAACGAGGGCACCGATTAGTTTGTGTGACTTTCTATTATTTATGGAGATAGAATATAGTAATAATTAGTGTAAATTTTCATTAACAATTAATTCACCATTATTTGGGGGATATTGAAACCTCGATCCCTGAACGGGCCACGGTACTGCATTTGACTCTGCAGGAATGAAACCTAACTTTCAATTATATCAGTAGATAAAATATTGAGTTAATTACTATTTTATTAACAATCCGAAACCAGTTTTTTTTTCTCACAAATTTGATTAATATGAATGTTTCGTGCCGTGAGTCAGCGAGAAATTTTTTATCCTAGGTTTATTTCGCATAATAAAAATGTCAAATCAAATCGGAAATATACCTAATTAATGGGCAATGTCAAGTCATATTAGTCATGCTGTAGAAAGAGTTAATTATCTTTCCCAGCAGTTTTTTAACTTAGAAAGTGATCCGGAAGTCCAAAAAATTTTCTTAGATTTTAATGTTTTATTAGTTCTATTCTATAAGTTGTGGAGCTATAATTGAACTCGAACGTATAAAGGTAGAAACAGTAAAAACTGCCAAGCAAAGTTAAATAAAGATTTAAAAAAAGCTATTGTCCAAGAATAACGCGTCTGTTAAAATGCATATGTTTCAATATAATATATAGGTATAAAATCGCACCATACACCTTCTACCTATGGCGACACGATCTATATTTGGAGATCGAATAAAGTAACATTTGTCATAATTACTGAGAGAATAAAAGAAACTTGTCAAACAATCGATTTCAAAGAAAGCTTTATGAAATCGTATATACTGCTTACTTCTTCGTTCTTTTGTGTGGCGTTTTTACTGTGACTTATTGTTGTTATTTAGGACTTCACGCCTATTGGGTCTGAATTGAGGACATCAATCGGTATGGCGCCTCACAAATGATTACTCCCCCACGTAGTAGTAGGTAGACATAAAATAAATTTCCACAAATTTTTGCTGATTTTTGATAGTCCAAAATATAATATGAACTCATAGGACAGAGACCCAGTTTGAGTGGAAACAAAAAGAAATTTGTTAATTGTTTCCAAAAACAATCGACAGCACAACAGAATATGGGAGCAACAGTTCGTATATTGAAAAAAAAGTTAAATTTATTTTTATAATAATGACCTTGAAATTCATTAATGGACTTCAAGGTCATCAAACGACTTATCAGTCAAAAAGAATAAAAATTTTCAATTAAAATAGTCGATAAGAGCTCCGATTAGAAAATGTGACTTTCTTTTTTTTATGGAGCTAGAATAGCAGTAGTGATAAATATCAATTTTCATTACAAATTAATTCATCATTATTTGGGGCCCCTTGATCCCTAGGAAAGTTTTTGCACTAAAATCAAGTAGGTACCTTATTGCTATGTACTTTAACTTTTTATTACCAAAATATCGGTACGGTATGGCTAGTAACGAAACCTTATTTAAAATGCTAATGCTATAAAATTTCTAATTGATGTATGTTGATAACGACATAAACTCAATGAGGTGTTAGCTTATTAGTCGTAGCATGCAGGGTTGACAAACTTACTAAGGTCTTTTCAGTCTACCTGTGTGACCTGAAAAACTAAATGAGTTATTTATGAAATGACAATTTATTTTTAAATATGTGAAAAATACAGGTTTTTTGGTGCTATTATAAAGACATGTATGGGATCTGTCGAAAAAAGGAAGTAAAAACAAATAACTTACCATGACAGACTAAAATAACTATGAATGAACAAGAAGTTGAGATGTTAGAAAAAAGAGAGAAAAGCGTTAGAGCAGTAAATGCAGATTAGAATAGTCGTAGGTATTAATTGTCTCCTCCATTTATGTAATTTTGTGCCTATCACTGCCTACCTACCCATACGAATCTGCTCTGAAGGGCATTTGCAACTTTCAAAATTTTTAAGCTTTTTTTTTATTTCAAATTTAAGAAGCAAGCTAATACAAGTTGAGCCTCGAAATTTATTTGAAATTGAAATTTAAGACTACCAGAAGTCATCTTGAGGTCACCAGCCTAAGCTAAAGTTCAGCAGTTCAAATCTTGCTTGCTTCAGCAGACCAGTCATGTTTGAAGAAACACCTGCCTCACAACGCTACTTTAGTAATCGCACTGCATAATAAATAAATCCAGGATTAAGAAAGTAAAGCGATAGTGAACAGTGGTACAAATCTCTTTTTATAAGAGTACATAGTGCTGTTATAATCTCTCGAGTTATTAAGCACATTATTTATTAAAAATTTGAAAATATTTTTTTTGCAAATAAAATAATAATTAGCATCAGAAGTGTCGCGGCTTTCGCCTGGCCGGTTCATCGAGTGCACCGGTGATTGGTGATTGGCAGCTTCATTAATCATAGCTGAATGAGATTCTCACAAATGCACTACAGGTGGAATCTCAAATATTTAAAATAAATAAACTTAATTTTTTTCTGATCTTATATTAAGTGAACCTGGGTGAGAAAACAGGTTCACTCCAAGAAAAAAGCTTTTAATAATCAAGCTGGTCTGACATTATTGAAACTAACAAAACATTTAACTTATACCCACATAGCACACGACGTCGTACGATGCCTCGGCGTTATACTGGCAAATTGTCGTTAAGGGTAACGAATTATCGCCAAAACTGGGCCGACGTTGGGTAAATGCTGGCAAATCGTCGTTAGCATTCTCCTACTATACCATCGTTAACAGTCGGCATTTCATCGTATACGATGCAAAGACGGCATCATGCCAGCATCGGCCCGATTAAATAAAATAATCGTTTTGTAATCGGCATTTCATCGCTTTACAGTGAAAAAATGACATTGTCCCAGCATCGGCCCGATTAAATAAAATAATCGTTTTGTAATCGGCATTTCATCGTTTTACAGTGAAAAAATGACATTGTGCCAGCATCGGCCTGATGAAATGAAGTTGTTTAATAATCGGAATTTCATCGCTTTTGTGTTCATTATAAAAAATTTAAACAAAAGTAAATTTTTGAATTATTTTTTTAACGGACTTGAAATTTTATTAAAAGAACAGAAAAAAGTGTATTTGTCAAAGAAATTTGAAAATATATTTTTCAATTTCTTTGGTATTTGGTTTATTTTTTGTGCTTCATTGTCTTTACATTATTATTGTTTGGCGCATTCTTTCGCTATCGCTATATCAAAAACATAAGTAAAATAAATTAGATTAAGATTAAATGTAATTAAATTACTGTTGTTGAACAATTGGTTATTGTTTTAATATTCATTATAGTTTTTATAAAATGTTCTGCATTGTGGAGTTTTCGGAAGAGGGGTCGTCAAAATCAGTTGCAGTTGTTCCTGACATATGGCTTGACAATGATACATGTGCATGGCCTCCTTACAAGATTGATCGGTTGAACCGTACAGCAATGAGAAGAGAGAAACCAAATCCCGAATGGGATAGATATAACTGTGCATTGCTGTACCGATCAAGTAAGATATAATTTCTATTGTATTTATGTATTTTATGAAAATTTTTGGAAAAGATGAATTACATGTTTTATTAAACATTTGGCATGTTCATTGTAATGACAGGCTCATAGGATAAAGCCCGAAGATTACAGAAGATGACTCTATTAAAGTAGATCTGGTGAGTTTCTGTTAGAATAGAGTTTATGTAAGAATAGTAAAACAATCCATAAATTTTTTTACATTATAGATAAGACATTTGTCGGTGAAAGAGGCGAATAATGTCAAAGATACTGTGTGGAGATTACTGGGATATATTTTCAACACATCTTGTGCCCTGTTGGTCAATTGGTCAGGGACGAACAACAAAATAGCATTTGGAAAGTCAAATATAAAGATTGTCTTATTTGGTAAGTGGCCATTGTAAATTCTCAAAACATATTTATTATTTATTTTTTGTTGTTTTTCATAAATAAAATAATCGCTGAAATAATTCTTCTGCAGATGCAATAAAGAAGAATCCATTCACAAGATCGTGCTTGGAGGCTGAGATTGAAACTTACGTTAAAAGATGGTTTCAGTTGGCAGGTGATCGAGATGGTGGGAGGAAGGCCAGAGAAGCAAAGAAAAACAATTGACTTTTATTTCCATTTTCTGTTTTAATTTTTGTGCAATAATTTTTTTTCATTTTCCTGTTCTTGCATTTTTTTTATTTTCATTTATTTTCCATACTTGTTTCAAATAAAACATTTTTACCGTAACAAGCGTACATTTAATTAGAAAGCAAAGTAAATTTAAAGCTTCGGCATCTTTACGGCGGACGATGATGGCCCGATTGCTTGCCACGGAACAAAACGGACCCGGCACAGCGTCGTTGCCGGAATCGTGCCAGCAAATTTAAAGCTTCGGCATCTTTACGGCGCTGTTTCGGCATCTTTACGGCGTGCGATTCCGGCGGACGATGAAGGCCCGATTGCTTGCCAAGGAACAAAACGGACCCGGCACAGCGTCGTTGCCGGAATCGTGCCAGCATCGTTATTATCGCAAAACGATGCCGGGCCTATACTGTGCCGATTCCGTTGTGCTATGTGGGTAGTTTACAGCAGAAAATTCTAATTTTAAATTTTGCAGTAAAATCAACTGATACCGTGGTATATATCATTAAGTTTATTTTAAACTAACTAAGCCACCCGGTGATGGCCGTTTTATCCTGGAGGTTTTGAAAAATTAGTAATTTGTGTTGTCAATTAGTTTTTTCTGTGTGGCAAATGTTTACCATGTTTATGCACATGGATTAAAAATTTAAACAAAAATTTTAAATGCCTTATGAAATTGAATACCTTTTGCAATCTAACCTCAGTTATCGATTTTTTGGAGAAAAAATATGGTAATAGTTTATAGTCCTTTACACAGGTGTTTTAAAACTGAAATGGTTGTATGTAGGAAGCACTTCCTACATCCTGTCGTGGATCATATTTGATCTTTTTAACTTTCCCTACTCCTTTCTATATATATATATATATATATATATATATATATATATATATATATATATATATATATATATATATATATATATATATATATATATATATATATATATATATATATATATATATATATATATATATATATATCTATATAGTGTTTACAGAGCATAGATACAATGATATAAATCGTGTTTTATCTGTGTTTTTCTCCGATTCGCCACAGTTGTTTTTTTATTTTATCTGATTGTTTTGGCGTTTACTTTTGAAAGAACTTGAAGGTAGACGATTTCTAAATCCACTAGAGGCTTGTATTGTGTTATAAATTTGACTAAATAATTTTTATTTATTTTCCTGATAAACCAATATGGGTCGCAGCCGAAGTCGATCTCCTCGTAGGGGTAAGTTGAACGATAATAGAGTTTCATTTTTATTCTGGCTGTTTTTGAACGTTGTAGCTTTGCTGCATATTTAGCTGGTGAAGTTATAGTTAATTTTTTTAATACAACGTCTTTAGTTAATATCTATGGGAGATATGATGATTTATTTGATGGTAATTGACTCTAGAATAAATATATATTTGTATTATTATTATTAAGTCTAATTAAGTTTTTGCATTCAATAAGGCATAACTTTCGCTTATTAATATTTAAAAAATTTCAGGATGCTGTACTGAAGGATTAGCAATGTTTCTTAAAATATTTATTCTTTAGAACTAGTTTTAATAGAATTGCTAGAATTTATAGACACTTTTATATTTGTTATACAAGATTGTAATTTTCTTAGTTTCGGAGTATAAATTTTTGTTCGCTCGCTTTCAGATAGACGTAGGCGTTCCAGATCGAGATCGCGCTCCCGAGACAAGGAGCGAACCCGGGACCACGACAAGAGACGTAAGTTGATCCTAATGCAATTCCATTTTATTATTTTGCTTTTAATTAGTAATTTGCCTTTTTTAGTGTAAAAATAATTTATTAACATATTTTTACTTACTAGTTGTACATTAACACCGTCAGGTCACGAAAGCCACAAGTCAAGGTCGCCTCGTTCCAGTCGGAGATCTCCGAGACATCAAAGGTCAAGAAGGAGATCCCGATCCAGATCCCAGTTAGTGGAATTAATTTCTTTGGTATACACTTAGAATATTATATCAATAACTGTTTTATTATTTAATAACATCACAGTAAAGCTGCTTGTCTGTTATTATAATGATTGTCACTTAATTTATTTATCTAGGTCAAATGACGAAGTAATCTACACGGGAACATCGCACATTTCCGAGTGCCCTCCGAAACCGAAAAAGGCCAAGCCCGTTGCCGAGCCGCAAAATGGTTTGTTGAATTTTGTATGTTGCTGAGAAAAATCGCTCCGTTTCTATAACAGCATTAACGATCTCGTAAAATTTTAGAATCTACTCTCACACGATTTTATTATCAAACATGTTAGATGAATTTATAGATAAAAATAACTAAACTTATCTCCCTACCATATTTTGGGGATACAGGTGCATATGGTACAGATAATAAAAATAATATGCGAAACGTGAGGAATTATCTAATGTTTCAAATAATAGACTCTTCTTAAGCAGAAATCTATGGATTTACCAACAATCTTGCTTAACATAACTCATGTCTTACTTGTTTTTTTCACTCAATGAATGATTGATTCATTTGGCATCATTACCCTTTTAAAATTTATTTTTGTCATAAACTTAAGGTACGGAAACTGATGTGAACCCTGAAGAATCTGAAATGATGAAGCTGATGGGATTTGCGGGTTTCGACTCAACGAAGGTTTGTCTAGAATGGGTTATCATTGTTTATACTCGATAATTCGCGAATAGTGAATTCTAATAATGGGTCACGTTTTGTAATAAGATTGAAATTTTTCATTGAACAGGGGAAGAAGGTAGAGGGCAAAGACATTTCTGCCGTCAATGTGGTACAGAAGAGAAAGTATAGGCAATACATGAACCGACGCGGCGGTTTCAACAGACCTCTGGATTTTGTCGCGTAACGTGAAGCCAAGCGACCCGTACTGACTCTTCTTTTGAATTTGCTGATTTGTTTTGTTTCTTTTTTTTGTTTGAGAATTTATTTTATTGGTTTATAAAACATGCATGTCAATTAAAAAATTTCCAGTGTTTGTTTTTGTGCTGATAGATTTAAAGGGTTGTTATTAGATATAATCTTTATACATACATATATATATATATATATATATATATGTATGTATGTATGTATACTGATTGCTTGTTTAGTTTTTACAGACTTGGTGTTTTGAGGTTTATTTGGTGAGAAGTGTCTGTTTTGAAATAGGCAATGCTGTTTTGAGTTTAAATTTTTTGTATCGCCGTATGTATCGGTTAAAGATGTTTTAGTTCCGGTTGTCTCCTTACCCATTTAATATGGGAACCATGCACTTCCTCGACATATCAAAATAGAATAACCTGTGTTTTGATGTTTAAAAGAAAAACAGAAATGCTGATAAGACTAAGTATCAAAATAAAATCTTTTAGGCTAGCCATACACCCCTAATCATATCGCAATGTACTTTTCTAGGGTAGCCATACACCTCTTATCATATCACAATGAGCTTTCTATTTTTGTTTTCACTTAACTGATCAACGAAAGGAGCTGATGCGGCCAACTTACTTTTCAACTAGAATATAAAAATATTTTTAGTAAGGCTGTCTGTTTTTTCCATGAAGTCGTTGGCGGATCTAAACTACTTTAGCGGGGGTTGCAAAACACGTCGTAAAGAACAAACATTTGATACCAGAGGGCACAACTTTAAGCTATATAAAAAAAGGGAGAGTTCAATGAAACATAAATTCTTTAGTGCAAGAGTGACGAATGAATGGAATAAGTTGGAGAATGAAGTTGTGAATGCTGAAACTGTTGAAGAATTTAAAATTAAATTATGTAAATATGGTTTTTAAATGTTTGATGGTGGATCTCACACGCGATTATTATTAATTGTTCTGATTCACTTTAAAATAAACGTTATGTTATGTTATGATCTTAGATCCACAAACCTACCTAAAAACAAAATCTGAATGCTACAAATTTTAAATATTCTCCAAATTTTCTTTCAAAATTTGGTCAATTTTAGTTTTTCTCACTTTTTCCTGGTTTTAAACAGCATTTCTCGTATTAATATTGTTATAATTTTTTTACTATCTTAAAAAATTAAATTTTGAAATCCAGGGGTGCCATGACCCACCCTGGATCCGCCACTGTATATATATATATATATATATATATATATATATATATATATATATATATATATATATATATAGTATATATATGTATATATATATATATAATATATATATATATATATATATATATATATATATATATATATATATATATATATATATATATATATATAGTATATATATGTATATAGTATATATATATATATATTATATATATGTATATATATAATATATATATATTATATATATATATATAATATATATATATATCTATTTCCTGTATAATTATACCCAATTAGTCGTTTATATAAAACAGCTTCAACTAAATTAAATAAAAAAAATCGAAGCAGAAGTAATAAATGTCGAGATCACGAAGCTCGGCACGTGAACATGACAAGAGGAAGAAGAGGCATCGCGAAAGAAGTAGAGAAAGGACGCGAGGACGTTACCATGGTCACGATAGAAATGATGATGATGATAGATCTAGAAAAAGATCAAAAAGAGAGCGTTCACCCAAGCGTGACCGCGATGTCGGTCGTAAAAGCAGGAGATCGTCTAAATCCGACAATCTGAGAGGAAAGAATAAGGGCAATGATTCCCCTGACCTTTACATAGTAAAGGTTGAACCTGCGATTTCAAGGAGTCCCGGGAAATCAGGCAGACAAGACAAGGGTCGTAACCAAGATAATCGAATGAAAACGGTGGAGCATTCGAAGGTGGGAATGGCACGGTCGGACGACATTGATGACAGTTACGAATTGATCACTGAGGAAGATATAAGCAATGCCATGGGTTTTAGTGGATTCGCCTCTACAAAAGGAAAGTGGGTTCCCAGTAACATCAACACATCAGCGGTTAGGCTTGTTACGAAAAGAAAGTACAGGCAGTACATGAATCGCCCTGGAGGCTTCAACAAACCTCTGGACATGGCTCCTTGATCCTTTTTTTATTAATTTTTAAAAATTTTCAATAAAGTGTTCCAAGTAAAAAACTAATATCTGAGTTAGCATAGTACCGTTTTGGCTGACTACGATTTGTTTTGACCGACTTTCTAAATTTAGGTAGGTATCTACATTTTGATCTCGGACACAGATGTGGTCAGAACTTAGATATATTAGGATATATATCCTAATAAGTCTATGGGTCAGTGTGTATTAATTGTGATATACACCTATGCCGTGTGCGCTATGAGATGCTTGAGGTTTTTAAAAATGGCACCTTGTACCTATTCCATAAATATGATATATCATGTAGGTAATGATGATACAAATATAATAATTCCATAATAAATTCAATCATTTGGAGACATTTCAATGGACTGAGTTTTTTATGTTTATTTATTTGTAATTTTTTATTATCATGTAGTTACTTAAACACTTAAAATAAACGACCTAAAATGTAATCATCAGCAACCTTAAGTGACTCTATAAATAGTATCAATATATATATATATATATATATATATATATATATATATATATATATATATATATATATATATATATATATATATATATATATATATATATATATATATATATATATATATATATATATATATATATATATATATATATATATATATATATATATATATATATATATATATATATATATATATATATATATATATAAGATAACGTTTATTATAGTGGTTTAGAAGACTTTACGCCTATAGCTCATATATGTATATATACATATACATATATATGTATATATATATACATATATATATATACACATAATATATATATATATATATATATATATATATATATATATATATATATATATATATATATATATATATATATATATATATATATATATATATATATATATATATATATATATAAAAGCCTATAGCCTATAAGCCTATAAGATTATGGAGTTTGTGTTTGATAATAAATTATTTTTAAACCGATTTAGACCATTGGAAAAAATTAAAAATAAAATCGATTCAGCCAAGTGTGCCACTTTTTTCAATTGAGTTTGCTTAAAAGAATATATATATATATATATATATATATATATATATATATATATATATACATACACATATATATCTATGTATATATAGTTTTAAATCGTGGTTATATTAACTTAGATCTTCCCGTGTGTGGACCTATTCGGTAGCGTGGGAGTTTCAAATAGTTGAATTGATTTAATTTAAAAACATCAGAGAAAGCATGTCCCGCATACCAAACACAGGACCGGACCATAGAAGAAAGTGGAATCTCAGCGAGTACACTCGACGGCAGCAAGATGACGACGACGACGAAGAAATTGACGACGACGACGGCAAACTTAAAAAGATGCCGGCGGAAAAGAAAGAGATGCTGAAAGCCCGCGACTACAAAATAGATCTCGAATCACGCGTCGGCAAGTCGGTAGTAGTCACCAAGACAACGCACCTGTCGCAGGCCGGTGGCTACTATTGCGAAGTCTGCGAATGTGTGGTCAAGGACAGCATCAACTTTCTTGACCACGTTAACGGTAAAAAGCACCAGAAAAATCTGGGCATGTCCATGAAGATCGAACGTTCGACACTGGACCAGGTCAAGAAGAGATTCGAGATGAACAAGCAGAAGAAAGAACAGCAGCAGCAAGATTACAAGTTGGACGAAAGAATTAAAGAGATAAAAGAAGAAGAAGAAAGAATTAAAAACTCGAGGAAAGAGAACATAAAAAAGAAAAGGAAAGCGGAACAGGAAGCAGACGAAGCCGAAGTCGACGACGAGATGGCCAAACTTATGGGGTTTTCCGGATTTGCTTCCGGCAAGAAGCCGAAGAGTAATTAATAAAATTAACCGAATTATTTAAACTGCACGCCAAAAAAGCATGTTGACTAATTGCGAACAACAAATAAACAAACTATTAAGCATTTTAATCTACATCATCAACGTCAATCTTAATCTCGATGTCTTCATTATCTACTTTCTGGTTATTCCGGTTGATCTTCCGCCGGATTCGACCGATCTGCCTCGTGATGCGGTGCTCATCCCCGAGGAGTTTGGTTTTCTCTTCCAGAGGATCGATTCGATACAGGTAGACGAACGGGTTGTTGAGGTTTTGAAAGTTTTCGCAAATCTCAGAAATGTCCATCTTTCTTTCATGTTCCGGTGTTAAAACACTGGCCGTTTTCTTAGACTGACAGCCAAAAATTAATTCAATATAATAAAAAAGCAATAAATATAATTATTTACTCATAACTGATTCATAAAAACGGTTGAAAGATATGTAACCTTAGATCGTGGATTGTTTTTCAATTCCTGGTGAATTTGAAGCTTTTGCTAAAAATACCAACCAGACAAATGTATATATGTAATAAAAACATAAAATTAATAAAAAAAAGTCATAAACAACCATGAATATAACTCGTATCAATTTAAAAAAAACAAAGGTAAGTAAGCTCACCTTAGTCGCAAAGTCTTTACAGCAACCTGGTTGGTCGCACTCAAAGTATATCTTATCGTGAGCGACTTTCACATGGTTTCTCAGATTGAACCGAGTCGAATATGTCCTGTCGCATCCCTTGTGCTGGCACTTGAATCTTTTCACCCCAACGGGGTCAGAGTTACGACCTGTGGCAGTTTCAACTGTAATTGAGCCAAAGTTTACTTATGCAGATAGTTTTAGATAACACTCTGCGATATCAGTACAATCAACACACCTGTATCGTTCAGTGACGTTTCCAAGGAATCCACATCGTAAGTTTCGGTTTCACTTCCAGAATGGGTTTTCCTCAGTGACTCTGATATGGAACGAGCAATTAAATAGACAAAGCACAGGTAAACAAAGACGTACAAATTATATCATTAAATTAACTCCCAGCACAAAGCATATTTAATAGGCTTGATATAAAAACAGATAACAGATAATGATAAGTCATTTAGATTACGCGAGGTTATGAAACCTACTTTTGTGTTTGAGAGATTTATGTTTTCTCAGCTGGGACCACGTATCGAATACCTCACTGCAGCCATCCGTGTCACACTTGTAACCTGCAAGTGTATAAAAAAACAAGTAAACAACAGCATATAACAAATGATTTGCTTAATCGGATTTCTCCACACTAAAAAAACAATAGCTAACATCAACATTTTACTGATTTTTCAGTTTTAATAAAAGAAAAAAAATGAAACAGCTCACCTTCATGAGTTTTCAGGTGTCTTTGCAGGTGACTTTTCTGACTGAACTTTTTTTTACAATCCTTTATGAAACACCTGTCGAGAATGAATAAATAATTTATAAATTGTATTAATATGCGATTGCCTTCAACCGACGATTTAAAATATCTAGAAAAGAAATGCAATAAAAACAGTTGTCTGTCAACTAACTGGAAAGGTTCGACGCCTTTGTGTTCGTACTCGTGGTGTCGTAATTGGAACCTTTTCGAGAAAACCTTGCCGCAACCCTCAACTTTGCACTAAACATCAAATAATAACAATCGTCAGTAAAAGTTTTATTGTTTTTAAATGGTAAAAGAAACGTTGAATCGATAAATCACCGAATATTTTTTAATCGTTTGGCTGTGAACATCAGCTGTGTGCCTTTTCAAGTTGTCTTTAGAAACGAACGTTTTGAAACATCCTTCTACATTGCAGCTGAAAAATTTATATTTGAGATGAAAACAATTTTATACTTCAATCAAGCTGAAAAATTGTACCGTAAATAATAAATAAAAATCTCGTTAATTGATTAATTATTGAAAATATAATATTCAAAGGAAGTGAAGAAAAAACAGAAATTTGAAAAAGGGTTTGATTTATCCGTTTTTTAGACCATATTAAGTAGTACAGACATTAAAAACATAAATAAACAAAGAATGGTTACATAACGACATCAGCAGGTGTTCTGATATATTTATGAGCTTGTTGAACGTGACGTTTCAAATGACTCGAACGTGCGTACGAACGAGTGCAGCCTTCCGCCTTGCACTTGAATGGTTTCTGTAAAATAAAAACACAAATGAACAAGGACGGAACGGGATGGAAAAGAGAAACCGATTTAAAATTAAATTGTATTACAGGCTTCAGAAAATTACATAACTACCCCGGTCGTGCCTAGTACACTCCCACATTCTACAATCACAGACACAAACCTAAAACAGCCAAACAGTAACACCATTGTTTTAAATATTTATAATCTTATCAACTACAAAATACAAATTGTTTGACATGACATTTATGTCTATGAATAATAAAACAACTAATAAGAATGTCTCACTTCGCCAGTGTGGACTCTTTCGTGCTGAAGCAAGCGATCAAGGCGGCTGAAACTTTTCGCGCAGTCATCAAACGCGCAGACGTACTTCTTCTCATCATTACGCGAGGCTTCAACATCCGTAGTAGAAGACTCATCATCATCGACATCATCGCAAGATGCCGGGTTAGTAATGGCAAAATCCTCTTCGGCACGTGAATCGCACATGTTTATTCAAAAGCTTTTAATGTCCGAAAAAACCACTCGAGTACCTAGATCACTCATATACATACTTTATTTTGAATTGTAAAACGATCGCACGCTGCCAAACACCAAAACAACAATAACAACAACAAAACTTATAGTAAACAAAGATAAATATACATTATTATTTTCTTATTTTATTTTATACTAGCAGTGCCCGTAGCGGCTTCGCTCGCATGAAATTAGAGAATTTGAACCGTGCATAGATAGTAGAGTACTGCACGAATAAATTTTTTAGGTCTCGGCTCGGCCCATCGACAACTTGGCTCAGCCCGTTTCAAAAACCGAAATTCCTGGCCCGGCCCGTTTTTACAGGCCTAGAAGTACCATATACTTGATGAAAAACTTCGGCCCGTCCCACCTTGACTTCAGGTTTAGCCCGGCTTTTTGTGATTATCACACTTTTTGTGATTATCACACTTTTTGTGATTATCACACTTTTTGTGCTTATCACACTTTTTGTGATTATCACACTTTTTGTGATTATCACACTTTTGTGATTATCACACTTTTGTGATTATCACACTTTTTGTGATTATCACACTTTTTGTGATTATCACACTTTTTGTGATTATCACACTTTTTGTGATTATCACACTTTATGTGATTATCACACTTTTGTGATTATCACACTTTTGTGATTATCACACTTTTGTGATTATCCCATTTTTGGGATTATCACACATTTTGTGATTATCACAATTTATGATTATCACAGAATTTGCGAGTATCACACGTTTTGTGATAATCACACATTTTATTATTTTTTCATTTTCCTGGAAACCAAATTGTCAAAAAATGCTAAAACACGTATTTCATTATTTTTGGAGTAGAAACTAAATACTAATTTTTACTCCTGTAGCATTCACAGTTTTTAGAGGTTTTTCTATCGTTTTTCTCGCTCCCGTTTCTTTCCCCGCTTGCTCTCCTGATCCAGGTCGTTTTTCCGCTCCCGGTCGCTTTTTCGTTCCCGGTCCCTTTTCCGCTCTCGGTCGCTTTCTCGCTCCGTGTCGCTTTCCCGCTCCCTGACGATTTCCCGCTCCCGGTCGCTTTCCTGCTCCCGGTCACTTTCCCACTCCCGCTTGCTCCCCGTTCCCGGTCGCTTTCCCTTTCCCGATCGTTCTTTCGCTCATCGTTTGCATTCCCGTTTTCGCTCATTCTCTAGTTCATGTTTCCGCTCGCCCTCCCGCTCCGCTCCTTTTTTGACCGATTACATTTTTTACACCACTTTCGCGGGTTGAAAATAAAAACTCTTTTTTTAATTACAAAATAAGCAGTTTTATTTTACAGTGACACTCACATGAATATGTTTAATGACGAATCGTGTTAAAAATCACCAATCACACTCGTGTCGGCATCATCAGCTGACAAATCAATGACGAATAGAAAAAAGGGCTGTAAAATGACATTATGTGACACATTAAAAAAGTTAAAAATAATTTGATTTATAGCAAACCAAACAAGAATGCTTTCCAGAGTATACATATTTATTCTATAGTATATATACACTATCGTAAAAACAACTATAAAGCCGCTTTTAAATAATTTTCGAAAATATAAAATTGTGTTCAACAAAAACGATCAAATGTAGATGTAGAAACATTAAACATGGTGAAAATGTGCAAACCCTACTGCGGCTACAAAATAAACATTGAACATTTGAAGCTATAAATATATTATATCTGAAAGTAGATCAAGCTAGGAAAAAATTAACAATTAACAAAAATATAAAAGCAACAACGATCTTAAGCCTATCTTAACACAAAAAACGAAGTTCTGTTGAAGTTGGACACATACCAGCTCAACACTTTTTTTAGACGCGAAGCTGACAACGGGAAGTTAAATTTTCGTAAAATCGCTTGAGCCTATTATTAATTTGTCGGTTTTAAATGTTGTATTGGATATTATTATTACTTTCAATTTTTGAAGCATAACCATCTAATAAATTATAGCTATCCGGATACTTTTCGCATGGTTATACACCACCTCCGAGTTCGTTTCGTCTGTAATCAAGCGTCCGAAACGTTATAGTTTTTCCCGCCTCTACCCTTACTGCCGGAATTGTTATAGGGGCTTTTAGCTTTTTCAGTGGGATTCTGATTCTCCGACTTTGAAACCTCGTTACGCTGCTCCTCCTTATCTTTGCCTACTCCTGTTAGCGACGAGGTTGATCCTGAAACATTTAAAATAAATGAGGTAATTAAAATATCACATGCAACTAGACTAGAGGAGCGTGCTATCAAACAACTAAAGATATTTCAGACTTCTGTCATATATAATTACCTTGGCATCAGAACGCACTAATGTCGGAGCTGAAATTTTCTGAAAACATTTTATTATATTATTAGTGCAATAAAATACGGTGTTTAAAAGTATTAATGTTAGTTTATTATAATGTTGTTTTATCATGTTATCTCATGTTATCTCATTACATTGAAACTCAGGAAATCGTTAAATATTACTTGGTTCTATCAAATTATAAGCACATTCTCTTTCAGTTATTATACCCCCTTCATTAGTTTTACCAAAGTACAAAAAATAAAGATACCGAAAAGTGCATTTATAAAAGCACGAAGCCAACTTTTCTGTTTAGTATTCTCATCTACAACAAGAGCTGACAGGGGGTAATAATCAGATCCAGGACTGATCTCCAGGTCAAGTTCTGCCTCATCCCAACGGTCCTTGATTAAGGAGCCCCTCTTTTCCGTAGGGTCTGTGGTGTACTTATTACCCTCGATATGGACCACTGTTGTCTGATCTTTGCCATTTGATGCTGGCTCCAGGTAGTAATCATCGCTTGCTTGCTTTTTCTCGTCTTCTTCATCATCATCAAAAATTAGTTTGAGAATTTAGATTATCCCATAATTTAAGAATTTATAGCTAAAGACCTGCCTTCAGAATAATAATATATAAAACCACACAAAATCTAAACTAAAGTGGGACAAAAACATCACTGACCTGATTCAACAAGTTGCAGGTAGTAATCATCAGCCAGCATGATAAGCTCAGGCCCGTCGTCTGAAACGAGGTCTTTGGTGTCGGGTGTAAATGCCGGCAGTTTCATTAGTTCGTCTCCCTGAGGTGTCAAAAGTGTTTGTTTGGTTGATTAAAGTAAAAAACTGTTATTTAATTAATTTATCGATAAAATGTCTCTCTGTAAAATTAATAACAACCTAACAAGGTTGGACATTAAAAAATTCTACCTTGATGACCAGGTATCGGCCTGGATCTCTGCACATTTTTGAGAATTCTGTAACCAGTTCCTCAAAACTGGGCCTGCTTCCAGCATCAACCATCCAGCCTGTCACAAAATTTTTTTTTTTTTTTATAATTGAGTTGTGCTTATAAGTTTGAGAACAAGCCATTCCCAAAATTTGGCTTGCAGTGAGCTCGATAGAATTTGTGATGTATTTTTAGGATCTAAATAATTTTAAACATCGATTAAATTAATTAGATATTAAATGAAACTACATTTGATCATAATCATGTAGATGTCAATTGTGCAGATTTCAGGTTGAGAAAGTCTTTCTCCTTTTTCCAACGTTTCCAGAACGTCGATGGCCGATAAAAATTCGTAAGGTCTCTGGCCGTACGTGAACAGCTCCCAGATTGTGACGCCTGTAATAAAAATTTGAGAAAGTTGAAGAAATAAGTTATCTATGCGGGGTTTATTTTTACTATCTTTAGCCTATCAGAGTAAAATGTTGTATTCTCTTGATATTCTAAATTTCTGCTCTCTTTCTCTCTGTCTCTCTCTCTCTCTTTTTTCTCTCTCAATAAAGCAATAAAAATAACTAATAACATGACATGAATATATTAATCAGTAATATTCTTGCTAATACATATGCTTATGTAAGTCCATCCTGATATAATAAGCGATCAAGTATCGTTCAATTAATTGATATCAGTGATGGGTTTGATCAATTATATCAGTCTTTGCCTGTTCACTGGTCTGCAAGTTTTTAGGAATTTATTGTTGCAGACAAACATGAGTAGACTGCAAGCTTAGAATATGTACAACTTCAGTTGTCTTCAGTCCATCGGCTAAATTTGATTTTTTTAAATCTTACATTTAAGGAATATGTGAAAAACGGAGTGACAAGCAAAGTGACATACAGGGACGTAAATTGGGGGGGGGGGGCAGGGGGGGGGGGCATTTGCCCCCCCTGATTTTCAAAATTTGAATTTTTTTTACTTAGAGTTTACTATATATTTATTTAATTTTGACTTTACTTAACCTAGTGATGATGCAATGCGTATTGGAATCCTTCTGGCGTGTATAGAAAATTTTATAGTATAGTATTTTGACTAGCTAGGAAGTTGAAACTTTCAGCATAGCTTTATATTTGATGAAAATACATGATTCAATTTAAAAAAAAACTTTGAACATCTTTTGCATTTCTAAATTGAATGTATTTGAAATCAAAGTTTGTGTTGAAAAACTCGTTTTTCCTTTACTTGTTTTACTGCAATATGATTAAATCATTCATCCCCCTTATACCAAGTGGCGCGTGGCGAATCCAGAATTTTCTGGTGGGGGATTCACTTCAGATATTTTTTATATTCTCTTCTAAAAACCTGATAACCGGTAAGGGGTAGTCGTCAGTCTTTTTCAAAAAAATTTTCAAGGACTTCCAATTTCTCCTCCCAAAACAGCTGCGGTCGTTTTCCAAAAACAAGGTATTATAACCAAAAAATTTCAATTGATACTCTGATGGGGGATGCATTTCCCCATCCCTCTCTGCTTGTACCTACGTATTTATATAAATGTAAAAGGTAATGTGTGTCTGAGAGCATTCGTTTATCACATCCAAGCCTCAGGAGCAATTTTAACAACATTTGGCATGCAGGTAACTTCATTTATGAGAAAATTTTGAAAAATTACAAAAAAATCTGTTATTTCTTTGACGTTTCATTGGCAAAACGAGACAAAACTAAGCACAAAAAACCCGGATAACACCGGGTAACCTTGTCAGTAAGCTATATAATGGCGGGAAAATTTTGCCCCCCCCCCTGGAAAATGCTGAATTTACGTCCCTGGTGACATACCGTAACTCCAGACATCGCTTTTGTGTGTGAAGATCCTGTGTCGTATGGATTCCATGGCCATCCACTTGATAGGCAACTGAGTAGAAATAAATGATCCAAATAAAAAACATGTAGATAAAAATATAAAAATGTAAACTCCAGAGCAATTAATCAATTACTATTCTATCCTACTAAATTGACAATCATTATCACAACTTACTTTTCCATCTATCGTTTCCACGTGCTTCTGGTCAACATCAAGCAGCTTGGAAAGTCCGAAATCCGTTATCTTCACCATGTTGGCGTTTTTCACTAATGAGGCGGTAAAATATGAGTCACATGAATTCAGCATTACTGCACTTATAGAATATTACATGTAGTCACTACCTAGGACATTTCTTGCAGCCAGATCTCGATGGACAATGCCCCTTTCTTCTAAGTACTTCATACCCTAAAAAAGAAAAACAAAAATTTTTTTTTTTAATATTTATTTTATTTTACCTGCCTGATTTTATCGCAACCCGTAAAAGAAAAAGACACATTGCAAACTACACGAATCTGTTCAGAATGAAAATTGGCTTTTATTACTGCTGCTTACCTTGGCAATTTGAGTGGCCCAATTGAGCAGCACCTTGGAGCCGATATTGCTCTTTTGCTTGCGTATGTAGTCGATAAGAGATCCAAAAGGCATAAGGGGGGTAACAAGTTGGATTGGATTGGCCATGCAGATGGCTGCCAGCCTGACGCAGTTCGGATGGTCCACTGAAGCCATGATCCTCGCCTGTGCAAGGTTTGAAATTGAATTGGAGGTTTTTTAGCAATCATTTCAGGAGTGTTTTGTTTATTTGTTAACAATCTTGATCAATAGTACTTAAATTTAAACATGGCTCCTAGTTGCCACAAAACAACAACAATGAGATTGAAAACAAACCTCGTCAAGTAGCTCTTTGTTCTGTGCTGCCGATGTTCCTTCAGTCAAGACCTTTACGGCTATTGGTATGCGAACGTTCTCACCACTGGGTACCCAAACTCCCTATGCAGAGATAATCAGTGTTAAAATGAGTTGAGTAAGTGGTATTGTATAACACCCTCAAGTAGTGAGCATGCTTAGAAACAACTAACTTTATAGACGGTTCCAAAAGCCCCAGATCCGACAACCTCTTCTTTTCTCAGCTCAGATTCCTTGATGATACGCAGCTGTGATTTGTCCGGTGCTGCCATGGTAATGTCTAATGGCTGTGAAAATGACTAAGTTTTGTACTGCAATCAATGATAAACTAAGAATACAAATAATGTAAACTGGAAAAAAGCTAAAGAATCTCAAGAGTTAGTGCTAATTACATGACAGCATAGACAGGAACAAACCTCCGAATCATCAAAGCCTTCCATTTTGGCCTTTATAATGGTTTTTTCAAGATCCCACTTGGTTCTCTGTCTTTTCAGGAAGAAGATGATAACCACTACTATGCTCAACAAGAGCAATGCAGCGACAATCAAACCAGCCACAAGCTTTGCTTTGTTGTCACTTTGAAAGACAAAAATTGGTAATTTTAGATTAATACATGTTTGCTGTACTCATAGATCGATTGAGTAAATATTACTTTTATCCAATCATTTGCATTACTGTCATTTATCAGTACTAAAGTCACCTTCGTTCATCGGAACAACCAGATGCCCCTGGCCCAAAGCACCTCGTGCACTCTGAATGGCACCTGTGGCATTCCTATCGGAAAATTGAATATGTTAAGAAAAGCTATAATCTTATTGAAACAATAACATTATCTGCAAACCTTGCTCTTGAAGTTGTAGTACCCTGATGGACATGACGAGTCTGTAGCGATGCACTTTTCTTTTTTGGTACCTGATTCGTCCATTAGCACCTTGCTGCAGTTCTTGCAACCATCGGGTTGGCCGAAAGTGTCACTGGGTCCGTAGCAGCCCCCGTCGCAAGAGGAGCTGCAATTCTCGCATTGGTTGTCTTTGTCGGGAAACTTACTGTAGATCGAAATATAGGAGTATAATTGAATGTTAACCAAAATTCATCTTACAGGTACTGATAATTGAAAATGGCTAAAAACCTCTAACACAAATTTTTAGACATTCTTGAACCATACAATATAGTAAACACACACACAAACACTTACGAGCTGGGACATTCTTCAACGCAGTACGGACCATCCTGGAAACGAAGGCACTCATCGCACTCGTTTGCTTCCTGGTCCATCAGAAAATTAAAATAATGCAATATTCAGTAGTCATCACTAACGGACAGGAAAAAATAAAACATATATAATAATAACGCTCTCAAATCAATAATAGACAGTTTGTTAACTTATGATACTACATCTTTGAATACTGAAATAGAAGATTTTGCAGCACCTATATCACGTGAATAATAACTCTTACTGGTGACACAACATGTGCCTGTTAGCTGCTTAAGGTCCACTCTTGAAAAGGTTTTATTGTTAACTCAGAAAGAAATGTTCAATATGTATTTTCAAATTTGTATTTTTGTTTCCTAGTTATTGGAATATTTCCATAATTTTTTAAAACCAAAGAGTGGAAATTAATTCCTGTATAAACACAATTTTTATTTTAGAACAATTAGCATAAATTACAGCTATTGAAATGCACATAAACAACAGCCACTAATATTTTATTCTTTAAATCAGATCCAATCCTGTCAGGTACGTACCGTTCCGTTGCAAGATCCCCTGCACTGCTCATGACATTTCATGCAAACCATTGGCCTTCCCGATTCAGAGGTAGAACTACTGGGTAGATACCAGCCACTTGAGCAGGAGGAAGTACACTTCTTGCCTTCTCTGAGCGACATGCAGCTGATGCACTGAGTGTTCAGTGGTCCAAAGCACCCTTGGTTGCTGCATTCTGAAGAGCATATGTGACCTTTTTGTTCTGATAAAAAGTTGATATCAGGAATAGAGAGATAATATAATCTAAATATATGTTCTATAAATATATAGGTATCTAAGATATATATGATATAAACATAGAGAAAAATAGCATAGAACGAACCACACTCAGTTTGGTTTCTATTATTGCCTACAAAAACTCGTTGGTTAACAGGATCTTTCAACAAAGATGTCCAGTTCAGTTTAGACAGCTCACTGCCAAAACAAAGCCTGGGATTGTTTTGAACAAACACATTTCCATTGGCAATTGTTTTCAGAGAATCCAAGTCAAGACTTTCCAGAGAGGTTTGATGTATGGCAAGAGAATAGCCTCGACTAAGATATCAATATATTATTATTAGGTGGTTACTAAAACTGTTACACTGCAAAAATGTTTTTTCTCAAATCTCTCATCAACTTACTAGAGTTTTTTCCCATTGATGATTCCCAAGTTGCGAAGGAAGGAGAGATCAGTGAGAATAGGAGAATCGGCATCAACAAGCAGGAAGCCTTCAATTATATTTACATTTTCCAAGATTCTAAGTGTTGACATGTTGAGAGGTTTGTATTCATATTCCCTGTATAAAAAACCAAGGCAATGGTGTATGAACAGTGAACCAAGTACATAATGTCATTTTATCAATCTATATATATAAGAATCCAAACTCTCTGTATACAAAAAACACAAGGTAATGGTAGGTGAGCATATATATATATATATATATATATATATATATATATATATATATATATATATATATATATATATATATGCTCATGTTTATATGTTTAAGTGGAACCAAATCTATAACACAGGTGAACCCATATTCAACACTGTAGACCAATATATAGTACAAGTTATGCCCAATTAGACAGGTAAGAAATAGAGGTAAGATAAATAAATTATAATTTGTACTGACTCTTTGAAGGTGGATTGTACAATTTGCAGATTCCCGTCGATTATGGTGCAGCCCTCCATGTTGGAGATGTTTATGGAAGATAAAAAATCTGTTGGTTCTGGGCATACTGACAAGAAAATCAAGATATAATGTAATTTTTAAAAGCTTATTTACGTGTCTTTCTATATAAATAAAACTGTTTTTTTTTAAATCCTTTATATTATTTTCGATTGTCTTCCCGTCTGTCTGTCGGTCACAAACTTTGAGTCTCAAAATTAACTCACTTCCCGTTATCCGATCGAGCTGAAATTTGGCACATCGACTTGGGCTGCGAGACAATTGAATCTATCAAAATTTCAGTTTGATCGGATATTGTATAATTAAGTTTTTCAAAAAATTCAAAAATTCAAAAAAAAATTTCAAAAAATTCAAAAAATTTTTCAAAAAATTCAAAATTTTTTTTAAAAAATTCAAACATTTTTTCAAAAATTCAAATAAAATAAAAATCTAGGATCGTATATAAAGGATTTATAATAAAAACTTTGTTTTTATGGGTTAGTTTTTATACAAATTCAAACCGCTGGACCAATTTGAACATTTTGCTTGAAGGCATTTCTTAAAGGAAAAAATAGAAGAGGGGTTAAAAATTTGGTCTTTTTCACGTTTGTGTGGGTTGAAATGCATAGAGAAAGAGAGAATTTTTTTAAAACAATAAATTCAAATGATTCAATAGCAAAAAAATATAATTTTGAATCAAAGAATTTTATTCTCACTAAATAATAATTCTGACCTTTAGGGCATGGTCCCGTACAGGGCACACAGCGACTAACATTTGGCATTAGACCTTGGGGACAATTTTTCACACAAGCTCCGCCATCAATGTACATGTGATCTAGACCATAAGTCACAATTATGAATGGTTAGTGATGAGGTGATATTCGATAATCGATTAAGTAATATCAATTGTAATGAACAATCATTGATTGATTTTGACAACAAATTAGTTACCTGGGCACTTTTCGAGGCAGTCGTGACCGTAGGCATATCTTACTTTTGGGCTATCTTCCCACAAGAAGCTGACAGCATTGTATATTTTCGGAGGGGGACAACTGTCCACGCAAGACCCGGAGTCGGAAAACTTATGACACGCCTGTACAAAAAGAAAAATACATGGATATAAAATAAACGATTTTTTTAATAACAACTCGTCTAATTCTAACCTCTACTTGTATCGAACTTTATTAACCAGTATACTGTAGCACACAACAGACACAAACTCAATGTAAAATGTCCAAGTATTTTGATTTATAATGTTTTAATATTGTATATGCGTTTATTATAATCACAAGCAACAGTAAAAATATAAATTAAAAAACAAACAAATCAATAAATACCCACAAAGCACTGATCAGAAGATCTCCCAAAGCATCCACCTGCACAGGTATCTTTGCAACATTGGTCCCAGTCGGTTCCAAAACATCGATCGGCACACTGCACTTTGCAGCGGAATCGGGTGACTAGAAAAAAAATCTATTCAAGAATAAAGACATTTTTGGAAAGTGCAGTAAATCAAGACAACGAAAAAATGGCACATATTATAAGAGAGCGATGAATCGTGAACACAACTCTATAAAGTAAATTCAAATCTAAACCGGAAACATAACAAATAAAATTCAAATCTGTCAAATCTCTATACTTAAATAACTTACAGTTTTGACAATTATTTTGACGAGAACCCCAGCAGTATTTCTTACCTTCAAATTCAGTGCATTCGTCAGCACAGGCGCCACCTGGTTAGCGATTAAACTCGTTTTTAAATAAAATTTCAGTGTTTTTCGGCTTTTAGCTGTGTAAATAATCTGGTATAATTTAAATTTAAACAAGTAAATTAAAAACGAATTTTTAAAACCAATGCTCTTATATGTAATTAAAACACAAATTTTGCAATCAATTTTTTCTTATATTACTCTTTTATTTTATGTTAAAGTCGAAATATCTTAATTATATCGAAATATCGAAATTAATTAAAATTATCTAAATTAATTGACTTATTGTAAAACTAATAATTGAATATTACATTGTCTTCTATTTTAAGCATGTATGCAAAATTTGAAAAAATCTATCATCAGGAAGTGACTCAAAAATTGATTGCAAGATTTGAAACAGACAGAGAAACAAACAGACAGACAGAGAAACAGAGACGACGAGTTAATAAAAGCATTGGTAATAATAATACAAATATCATCAAAAAGCATCGAATTTAAATATCTCAACTATTTTCATGAAAATTTCGTACACGCTTGAGAATCGCGGTCAGTGAGTGTGTTTCGTGTTAACTTGGTAAAATAGTCTGCCAGTCGGTTAGCGTTTTGTGGTCAAGAAAACCCTCAAGAAAACCCTCAAGAAAACCCTCAAGAAACCCCTCGATAAAATCCTCAAGAAAATTAACTAAATTAATTGACTTATTGTAAAACTAATAATTGAATATTGCATTGTCTTCTATCTTGAGCATGTATGCAAAATTTGAAAAAAATCTATCATCAGGATGTGACTCAAAAATTGATTGCAAGATTTGAAACAGACAGAGAAACAGACAGAGAAACAGAGCCGACGAGTTAATAAAAGCATTGGTAAAAATAGCTTTAAATTGTGTAGTCTAGCTTGAGGTGTGGTATGAAAAATAATACACCACAACAATGAATGTCACAAATGTAACATTATCACAATGCACATGTAAATGTAAACTCCGCCTCGCTAATTGCGAGCCAGTCATAAGCCTGGATAAAGGGAGAGGAACAGTTGAAAAGATCTAACTTTGATCCACGACAGGAAGTACTTATGTGCTTCCTACATACAGCCATTTCAGACTTAAAACACCGGTGTAGAGCGAACTCCGCCTCGCTAATTGCAAGCCAGTCCCAAGCCTGGAGAAAGGAGGAGGGAAAAGTAAAAAGGATCAAATTCTGATCCACGACAGGAAGTACTTAAGTGTTTCCTACAGCTATTAGAGTCTTAAAACACCTGGTGTAAAGAACTATAAACTATATATATATATATCTATATATATAAAAGAACATGTCCTGACTGACTGACTGACTGACTGACTGACTGACTGACTGACTGACTGACTGACTGACTGACTGACTGACAGATGACTGACTGATAATCAACGCCGAGCTCAAACGCCTCATCCTAGGAACGTGAAATTTGGAACTTATATTACTTTTATAGCGTAAACATCCGCTAAGAAAGGATTTTTGAAAATTTTGCTCCTGAGGGGAGAAAACTGAAAAACAAACTTTTTTCTAAAACAATGTATATCTCGAAAACCAAAAATGAGAAGATTTTGAAATTTTGTTTATAGATTCTTTTTGAAAAATAAAAAGATACGTGTTTCACCATTTTTTGAAAATTCGGTTTCCCGGACCTCAAATGTGGGTTGGAAAATTGGGTTATTTGGTTTTTAAAGTAGCTTCTACTCAAAAACTGTTAATGCTACAGGAGTAAAAATTAGTATTTAGTTTCTACTCCAAAAATAATGAAATACGTGTTTTAGCATTTTTTGAAAATTTGATTTCCAGGACTTCAAATGTGGGGTGGAAAATAGGGTTATTTGTTTTTTAAAGTAACTGCTACTCAAAAACTGTAAATACCACAGATTTAAAAATTAGTATTTAGTTTCTATTCTAAAAATAAAGATATACGTGTTTCACCATTTTTTTATAAATTTGGTTTCCAGGACCTTAAATTTGGGCTGGACAATAGGATTACTTGGTTTTTAAAGTAACTGATACTCAAAAACTGTATATGCTACAAAAGTAAAAATTAGTATTTAGTTTCTACTCTAAAAATAATGATATACGTGTTTCACTATTTTTTGAAAATTTGGTTTTCAGGACCTTAAATGTGGGGTGGAAAATTGGGTTACTTGGTGTTTAAAGTAACTGCTACTCAAAAACTGTAAAGGCTACAAAATTAAAAATTAGTATTTAGTTTCTACTCTAAAAATAAGGATATATGAAATTTTGGTTTTCATGATCTCAAATGTGGGGTGGAAAAAGGTTTCTTTGGTTTTTAAAGTAACTGCTACTCAAAAACTGTGAATGCTACAGATGTCAAAATTAGTATTTAGTATTTACTCAAAAAATAATGATATAAGTGTTTCAACATTTTTTAAAAATTTGGTTTCCAGGACCTCAAATGTGGGGTGGAAATAAGGGTTATTTGATTTCAAAATAACTGCTACTCAAAAACTGTAAGTGCTACAAATGTAAAAATTAGTATTTTGAAGTTTTGTGCCGGTTAAAAGTAGCTAAGTCCAGTTTATCACCGGTTGGGCCAAGCCGTTGTTTTAGAGTCTTCACACGGGCCAGGCCAAACCTTAAATCAAAGTGGGACGGGCTGAGGTTTTTCACCAAGTATATAGATATTTTAGTGATTTTAGGGTCTTCAGTTGGGCCGGGCCAAACCTGAAGTCAAGGTGGGACGGGCCGAAGTTTTTCATCAAGTATATAGAACTTCTAGGCCTGTAAGAATGGGCCGGGCCTAATTCAAACGGGCTGTTCCGGGCCAGGAGTTTAGGTTTTTAAAACGGGCTGGGCTAAGTTGTCGACAGGCCGAGCCGAGACCTAAAAAATTGATCTCTACTATGCATGCACGGTTCAAACTCTCTAATTTCATGCGAGCAAAGCCGCTACGGGCACTGCTAGTCTATACTATAAACTATTATAAAAAAAATGTGTAAAGGACTATAAACTATTATAAAAAATTAAATAAATGTGCACCAGAATCTCAAGATTGAAGATAACGTTTAGCCAAAAATTGAACAAACATGGTAATTTCTTGACTTCTGTATCAAAAATGACTGTTGCGTTTGGGCCGGAGAGAATATCTTTCCAGAGGACAGAGTTTTCGCTGCACAGAAGTTTGTTATTGTAGAAGTAAACGTCTCCATTCAATATTTCTAAATAACAAAACAAACAATTTTAAAATGAATCAAGAAAATAAAGACTAACGCGACCTCACAAATTAAAGTTTTCAACCCGAATGCTATATTAGAATCATCGACAAAAACCTGAAAACTTCGTATTCAATTTACTGGATTAGCATAAAATTAAATAAACATAGTTTGCTCAGAAGTGAGAGTGTTATAAAGTAGAAATGCTTCTCACCAACTAAGGAAGTCAAACCGAGTTCTCTCAGTCCATCTGAATTCCTGTAGTTGCTGAAAATGATGAGACTAAACTGTCTGAATCTTTCCCTAAGTGCAAAGCAGTTTTCATTGTTGGAAGCAAAATATAAGGTTTAGAAATAATCTACTTTTTGATAGTTACTTACTCCGAAGTAAAAGGATTGGTCACATTCTGGCCGTATAGCGTTTCACCCCTGATCAGTCTCAAGCTGTTCAAGCCCAGTGTCTCCGATAGAACATTGAAAGAGAGCACATAACCTGTCACCTCTTCAATTGAACTCAAGAATGAAAGGTCAACTGCTTTTTCGTCTAAACTGACAATCTCCAAGTTGCCATCTACTTTTGTACAGTTTTCATAACGCTGTTTCAGGTCTTTCAGTCGGTCCTTGGCTGAACCACTGATGGACAAACGGTTACTCGTTCCATCACATGCTGTTGGTAGATAATATTAACATTGAAAATGTTGAAATATAGCAACGTTGTAATGAAAAAAAATGATAATGTGAAGAAATATTAACGTAGTAAATAGTTTACAGTGGCAGATTTAGGGGGACCCGGAATGAAAGATTTTATTGATATTTCATCAGTGCATCAGAATGGTTATGAAAACTGGCAAAAACTAACAATTCTAAGGATTGGAAAGAAAAAATACAATGCAAATGCTTTCGGAAATGATCCAGAAGAGTAGTAAAAAACTTATTTTTATTAAATTATCGGACCATTTCATCAACATTTCTTGCACTGTTTAACAAAACGGGCAATTTCTCAAATTAAGCGCAGCTGCCAAAACTATCCTTATAGCCATGAAAAAATCTCGCTGATTAAAGATAAAATAAGTTATAACGAATTGATGCTCAGAACAGCTAAACTCATAAATTTAATAATCCTTTAAACTCTTTATGCCCTAAGCCTTTTTGGGATGACCTTATGGCATATAAGTGAGACAGGATGGTGTGGGGAGTTTTATTGTACTTGCTCCATTTTTTAATAATAAAAGTTTAAATATGGTAAAGTTGTTTACTGAGTTTTTACACACAAAAAAAAATAAACTTGTCAGCACTGAGTATGGAAATATGTAACAACAACAAAATGAAAGAAGAAAAAGAAAAATAATAAAAATAATATGTTTATTGATATTATTATTTTATGATAAAAATACGAGCTGCGTCTCTAGAATGAAAGTAAATGATCAAAGAAAGTAATATGGAATGAAAAAAAATTTAAACTGAAAAATCATTTGGCTTCATAGTTTATTCCGATGTTGGGATGTAGAAAAAAGAATGCTGATAAAAACATCTAAAAGCATTTTAGTCAGTTTATGATGTGATTGCTTTGAGAAAGAAAAGCTAATGTATAGAAATATCAGTGTATGTGTGTGTGTAACACTAACAGGTTTACCCGGCGTTTTAGTGGTTTTTTTTAGTTTTTTATCTTCCTTTCTTTTTCTTCTTTTTCTCCTTCTTCTCCATTTTTTTTTATTATTTTCCCCTTTCCGTTAATTTTGTAAGGGGAGGAATGAATTGGAATTTGGCTTGCCCGCTTTTCTTTTTCCTTTTCCTTTCTCCTTTTTTCTTTTTTGAGAGCTTTTTATTTTGTTGGCCTTCCCCCGTTAAGCTTTTAGGAGAGGAGAGTGGTGTTTGGCCTGTACGGTTAAGGTATGCAATCTACGCCACGCCACTAGGTAAACGTAAAATAAATAGCCCAATTTTTTTTAATGGCTTAAAGCCCTCTTTAAATTTTTTATTCAAATTAAATTTGACTTTTGTTACGCATTAACCCTTTATGCTCTTACATAGGCACTCTTTGTTGGCCTGGAATTTTTTTGACCTCAAAACAATTTTTTCGAAAGCTACCCTATTTTTTCTCTTTGAGAATTACCTTTACGCCAAATTTTGTTAATATTTTTTCAGTGGTTTTGATTTATATACAAGACAAACGGTCAAATAAAAATTCGTTTATTATATAGATTACAGTTAGTCTGTTACTAACCTCTCTAATGCATATTTTATCATTCAGAATATCATATTTGTTTATTTATACTACAGCTATAAGTCGACAAAATGTCGCACAAAAAAAACAAAAATTGATAAAATATGAATATAAATAAATTAAAAAAAATAAACATAAAACAAACTTACATTTTGTGGCATAGGACGATAAAGCAAAGAAAGCCAACGCACACAGTAGTAAAATTACCATCGATCTCTTTTTAAGCCCCATGTAATTTTCGATTTTTTCAAAACAAAATAAAAAACAATTGTATATATTTTTATATGCTGTGAACAAATTGTCAGGTCGAACAGCCGTCTGTGTTACACCGCTTACTCACAAAATCATAAAAGCGTTTAAAAAAACGAAATTGTTCTAAGACTGTATTCTACTTATCTCATTATTGATTCAGAATTTTTAATTTTAAGACTTTTCATCCCAACCATTAGTTGTATGCTAGTATAGGAAAATTAACTCATCAGAAACAAAAACAAAATTAATTAAAATATAGGAAAACTATACGTTTATAATAAGGAATCATCAAGTTGCTAAATTTTCTGAATAAACCATCCAGTTTTATAACCTGCAGTAGCGCCATGCAGGAACCGTTCTGGCTGGCATGATGTATAATATAATGCGAAGTTATATAGCAATTCGAATCCTTGCAACATATAAGCTAAAGTCATTTAAAAAAAATCGGGTATTCTACCCAAAAATTGATTGTCTCGATGATATGAGGGGTATATATGTTAAATCCATCCAGAGTTGTCTTAGTAGTCTTTTGGTTTAAAAAACCGTAAAGCCCTTGAAAACTATAACAATTGTTAAATCTTTAGTATTCGCCAACCCTGTCATCATCATCATCATCATTTATTTTTGAGACATCCCTATTCCACGCTATGCTAGGGTTGGACGTTTTTCCATATCAGGCCCCTCCACAAGTCACATTCGCCAACCCTGTATGCATCCCAATATAGCATATACCCCTTTATGGATCCGTCACTGGATATGAGATAACATTTACTCGAGTTTTTATTTACCAACGTTACGTCTGTGTCAGAAATTGTACATCTTAGTGAGGAAGCAACTTAAATAAAAAAAAAAACCGCCCCCCTTTCTATTTCAAAATATATTCTGCAAACCTTTGCCATCCATCCAAACAGCGATATAGGCTTCCATCAGACTATCAAAATTTTTCGTCAGAATATCAGGTTTTTGGAAAATAATCCTATTTGAAAAAAGTGTCTTTGACTACCACCCCCCTTCATCAGCTTTTTTAAAGAACGTGTGAAAAAGTTTGGGAGTGAAGTACCTCCATACCCCACCAGAAATTTCTGGATCCGCCACCACGGCTTCCATAGAGGCGCATGATGAAAATTCAAAAACGCTTTTTAATTACAAAAATAAGCAACTTTATTTTACCGTGACACTGACATGAATATGTATAACGGACGAATCGTGTTTAAAAATCACATTCGTGTGGCGGCATCATCATCCGACAACTCAATGACGAATATAAAAAGGGCTGTAAAAAAGATTATGTGAAACATTAAAAAGTTAAAAATGATTTATAGCAAGCTAAACTAGCACGTTTTCCATATATATCATATATATATATATATATATATATATATATATATATATATATATATATATATATATATATATATATATATATATATATATATATATATATATATATATTCTAATAGTATATAGGACACTGTTGTAAAAACAACAAAAAGGCCGCTGAGAGCGGCGTGGTATGTACACTCTGAAATTAAACCAAGAAAATATAATATTTTGTTCAACAAAAAAGATCAAGTGTAGGAATATTAAACATGATTCCATTATGACAAATTAATCTAAAACTTCTTTAAAAAAAGCGAGCAAATCAGCTTGCGGCTACAAAATAAATGTTGGGCAGCTGAAGCTACATAATGTACCGAAAGTCGATCAAGCTATGAAATTATGAACAATACTTTTAAAGCAACAACGATCTTAAGCCCCCATAACACTTAAGAGAAAAAATTAAGTTCTGTTGAAGTTGAACACATACCAGCTCAACACCTTTTTTTAGACGCGCTGTGGACGACAGGAAGTAGAAGGTTCGTGGAATCGTTTGAGGCTATTATTAAATTGTCGGCTTTAAATGCTGTCTTAGATATTATTAATACTTTTAATTTTTGCAGCATAACCATCTAATAAATTTTAGCTATCCGGATACTTTTCACATGGTTATATACCGCCTCCGAGTTCGTTTTTCGGTAATCAAACGTCCGAAACGTTATAGTTTTTCCCGCCTCTACCCTTACTGCCGGAATTGAAATAGGGGCTTTTAGTTTTTTCAGTGGGGTTCTGATTATAGTAGTTGCTAGGTTTTGTGTTATCTGGTTGACTGCTCGTTAAATAGTCATCTTCGTCTATAGTGTCGTCTTCGAACTCTGCTAGCATGGCTTTCTTATCGTCATTTGGCGCCTTGGACATTTTCAGATACTCCGATTTTGAAACCTCGTTACGCTGCTTTCTGTCTCTGGCGAGCTTGTCCTTATCTTTGCCTACTCCTGTTAGCGACGAGGTTGACCCTGCAACATTTTCAATAAATGAGTTAATTAAAAACTAATTCATAAAAATTCAGAATTTATAATGATGTTATACAAAAAAAGTAAACCAACAGTTTTTTGAGTAATTATAATTGTTAGCTGTCAGGTAAACAAAAAGAAACACTTTGAAAATGCAAAACATGCCAAGTAGAAACATTAATAATAAAAAACATGTAAATTAGCCACAGTTGTTCAACACAAGTAGTACATGCATTGCCAAAAAAAACTGACAATCATAACCAAGTTATGATAAAAATAGCTAAGATAACTCAAACTAAACTACAAAAAACTTTCAGTCAAACTGGCACATAAAAAAAAGAAAAAACAACTATAGGTGTTTATATGCTTCAGAGAAATGCTTTTACAAGCAGTAGGGCTCATGTAGATGTAACAGACTTAGATATTACTCTCATGTAAACAACTTCGATGAAGGTGAATACCATGGATTCTTCACCTGCCTATGTAAAAAAAGAGCTACAGATTTTTGGGCCATTAAAAATTCACCAAAGGTTTGAGAAAAGAAATGACAGTTCTATGTAAATTCAGTATTCATAGCAGCAGAGTGCTGAAATGTACAATAGTAGATTGAAACTGTTGTTAGACAAAATGAAACACGCCAAACCGGAATGTAAATTTGGACTGATCAGCTGGAGAAGCATGCTATCAAACAAATAAAATTATCCCATATTAATTTACCCTGGCATCAGATAACGCTAATTCCAGAGCTAAAATTTTCTGAAAGCAGTTTATTTTTAGTGCAATCAAATAGATTGTTTACAAGTAATAATGTTAGTTTATAATGATTATACAATGTTATCACATGACATTGAATCTTATAAAATTCTTAAAATTGTTTCATCAAGTATATTAGTTGTACCAAGATAAAAAATATATGGATACCAAACAAAATTTTTTTTTTAAAGCACGAAGCTAGAGAGCTAGCCAACCTTTCTGTTTCGTCTTCTCATCTACAACAAGAACTGACAAGGGGTCATAATCAGATCCGGGATTGATCTCCAGGTCAAGTTCTCCCTCATCCCGACGGTCCTTGATGGACGGACCCCTCTTCTCCGTGGGGTCTGTGGTGTACTTATTACCCTCGATATCGATCACCGTTGTCTGACCTTTGCCCTTTTTCTTCTTCGATGCTGGCTCCAGGTAGTTGTCATCGCTTGCTTGCTTTTTCTCGTCATCGTCATCATCATCATCAGGTAATGTTTTACCTGAACGAGTGGTCATATAATAACTAACAAATGAAAAAAACCTCGAGAATTTAAAATATCCCATAATCTAAGAATTTAGAGCTAAAAACATGCCTTAACCATAATAATACACAACAAACCACACAAAATCTAAACTAAAGTGGGACAAAAACATCACTGACCTGGTTGAACTGGTTGCAGGTAGTAGTCATCGGCCAGCATGATTGGCTCAGGCCCGTCGTCTGAAACGAGGTCTTTGGTGTCGGGTATGAATGCCGGCAGTTTCATTAGTTCGTCTCCCTGAGGTGTCAAAAGTGTTTGTTTGGTTAATTCATGTAAAAAAAACTATTATTTAATCAATTTATTGATTAAATACTAATCAGTAAAATGAATACCAAACCTAACAAGGATAGACATTTAAAAAACTTTTAAATTATATAAAAAAATTTTAAGAAAAAAAATTCTACCTTGATAACCAGGTAGCGACCTGGATCTCTGCACATTTTTGAGAATTCTGTAACCAGTTCCTCAAAACTGGGCCTGCTTCCAGCATCAACCATCCAGCCTGTCACAAGCAAGTAAGAATAAGTTTATTACTTTATAATTGACTTATGCTTATAAGTTTGGGTAGAATCAGATCATTCCCAAAAGTTGGCTTGCATTGATTGGTCGATAAAATTCGTGATGTATTTTTAGGATCTAAATGATTTTTCACATCAATTATATTAATTATATATTAAATAAAATTACATTTGATCATGATCATGTAGATGTCGATTGTGCAGATTTCAGGTTGCGAAAGTCTTTCTCCTTTTTCTAAAGTTTCCAGGACGTCGATGGCCGATAGAAACTCATAGGGTCTCTGGCCGTACGTGAACAGCTCCCAGATTGTGACGCCTGTAATAAAGATTTGAGAAAGTTGAAGAAATAGAAGTTATTAATACAAGGTCTATTTTTACATTAGTCAAATTTGGTATTCTCTTGATATTCTAAATATATGCTCTTACTCGCGCGCGTGAATTCAAATGTAGATCGATATAATACGGTTTTCAAAACTGTTATTCTAATTCTCTGCTTTTGCATATTATTAACCATAATCAATAATACAATAAATCAGTACTAATGATAATTACTAGGATGAAAAATAATCAGTAAAATTAATGCTAATACATATGCTTAGGTAAGTTCATCTTGATATAATAAGCAATACACTATCATTCATCAAGTATATCAGCGATGGGTTCGATCAACTATATTAACCTTTGGTCTGTTAAAAAGTCTGCCAAATTTTGGGAATTTATTGCTGGAGACAAACAGGAGTAGATTGCAAGCTTAGAATATGTCTAACATGAGTTGTCTTCAATTCTTCAGGTAAAGATTTTTTTAAATCTTACATTTAAGGAATATGTGAAAAGCGGAGTGACAACAAGAATGGTGACATACCGTAACTCCAGACATCGCTTTTGTGTGTGAAGATCCTGTGTCGTATGGATTCCATGGCCATCCACTTGATAGGCAACTGAGTAGAAACAAATAATACAAATATAAAGAAAAGATGGAGATGAAAATATAAAAATTGTAAACTCCAGAACAACTAATTTTCTATTCTGCTAAACTGATAATCATTATCACCACTTACCTTTCCATCTGTCGTTTCCACCTGCTTCTGGTCAACATCAAGCAGCTTAGAAAGGCCGAAATCCGTTATCTTCACTAGGTTGGCGTTTTTCACTAATGAGGCAGTAAAATATATACTGAATTATTTGTAAAAATACGAATTTTACATGAATTCAGCATTACTGTGCATATAGAAAATTACAAGTAGTCACTACCTAGGACATTTCTTGCAGCCAGATCTCGATGGACAATGCCTCTTTCTTCTAAGTACTTCATACCCTAATAAAGAAAAACAAAAAGTATTTTTTCTTTAATATTTTTTTATATTTTACCTGCCTGATTTCGTGGCAACCAGTAAAAGAAAAAACACATTGCAAACTACAACGAATCTGTTCAGAATAAAAGATAGCTTTTATTACTGCAGCCTACCTTGGCAATTTGAGTGGCCCAATTGAGCAGCACCTTGGAGCCGATATTGCTCTTTTGCTTGCGTATGTAGTCGATGAGAGATCCGAAAGGCATAAGGGGGGTAACAAGCTGGATTGGATTGGCCATGCAGATGGCTGCCAGCCTGACGCAGTTCGGATGGTCCACTGAAGCCATGATCCTCGCCTGTGCAGAGATGGAAATTGAATTGAAGATTTTATAGTAATCATTTCAGAAATGTTTTGTTTACTTGTAAAAAATTCTGATCAATAGTTATCAAATTTGAACTTGGTTCCTAGTAGCCATATAACAACAACAATAAGATTGAAAGGAAACCTCATCAAGTAGCTCTTTGTTCTGTGCTGCAGAAGTTCCTTCATTCAACACCTTTATGGCTACTGGTATGCGAACGTTCTCACCACTGGGTACCCAAACTCCCTATGGAGAGATAATCAGGGTTGAAATGAGTTGAGTAAGTGGTATTGTATAACACCCTCAAGCAGTGAGCATGCTTAAAAAAAACTAACTTTATAGACGGTTCCAAAAGCCCCAGATCCGACCACCTCTTCTTTTCTCAGCTCTGATTCTTTGATGATACGCAGCTGTGACTTGTCCGGTGCTGCTCGGGTAATGTCCAATGGCTGTAAAATTGACTAAGTTTTTTTACTGCAATCAATGATAAACTAAGAATACAAATAATTTAAACTTGGAAAACACTCAAGGGTAAATGCACATCACATGACAACATAGACAAGAACAAACCTCCGTATCATCAAAGCCTTCCATTTTGGCCTTTATAATGGTTTTTTCAAGATCCCACTTGGTTCTCTGTCTTTTCATGAAAAAGATGATGGCCACTACTATGCTCAACAGGAGCAATGCAGCAACAATCAAACCTGCTACAAGCCCTGCTTTGCTGTTACTGTGAAAGACAAAATTGGCACTATTATTAGCCAATTTTAGACTTGATACATGATCGCTGTACTTGTAGATCAGTCGATTAAGTATTACTTTCATCCACTCTCAGGTCGACAGAACAATCATTTGCACCACTGTCATCCATCAATGCTGAAGTTACCTTTGGCCTGTGGAAGGTTCAGCAAATTCATCAGGGACGCAGACCGTGTTCTTTTCAGTCCCGATCTGCTCTTGAATTTTATTGGGCGAGCCTTCCGGGCATGCAGCCGTGCAGTTGAACTGAAATATGAACGAATTACTCCAATATATAACTATAAGTAAAATAGTGAATGAATTTAGTGAAAAAAAATAAACCTCGGGGTTTTTCCCTTTATCTCCATAATCATGATAGACCTTAAGAATTCTACACGATGAGCAGTCATTGGACGTCGGACCGGTACAACCGAGACAGTTTTCATCGCACACTTTACACCTGCACAAGATTTTATTCAAATTATTTTCCTATTTCTTCACAAACAATATACACGAGATATCTACTATTGAATCTTACTGAGAAGGTTTAGTGGCTTTGTCAGCATAGTAGTTAGGCAGGCACTTGGCAAAACACTGTTTTTCATGGATGACGTTCTTACAGGTCGTAAGGTCACAATTCGATGCCCCTGGTCCAAAGCACCTCGTGCACTCTGAATGGCACCTGTGGCATTCCTATCAGAAAATTGAAAATGTTAAGAAAAGCTATAATCTTATTGAAACAATAACATCAGCAGCAAACCTTGCTCTTGAAGTTGTAGTACCCTGATGGACATGGCGAGTTTGGAGCGATGCACTTCTCTTTTTCGGTACCTGATTCGTCCATCAGCACCATGCTGCAGTTCTTGCAACCATCGGGTTGGCCGAAAGTGTCACTGGGTCCGTAGCAGCCCCCGTCGCAAGAAGAGCTGCAATTCTTGCATTGGTTGTCTTTGTCGGGAAACTTACTGTTGATCGAAAGACAGGAGTATAATTAAATTACAAAAAAATTCATCTTACAGGTACTGAAAATTAATAAAAATGACTGAAAACGTCTAACTCAAATTTTTAGACATTCTTGAACCATACAATATAGTAAACACACACACAAACACTTACGAGCTGGGACATTCTCCAACGCAGTACGGACCATCCTGGTAACTAAGGCACTCATCACACTGGTTTGCTCCCTGGTCAATCAGAAGATTAAAATAATGCAATAATAATATTATAATAATTTGTGTATATAGCTTAAAAAACCTTGGTAGATATAATAGCAAATATGAAGCAAAGATAATATTTTATTCTTGAACAAAACAACTAAAATTAAAAATAATCTCTTAAACTGTTCATCTGCAAAACAACCAATCTTAATGGAATAAATATATGAAAAGATGAAATTACTTAATACATCCATAAACACGAACACTTGTTGCTGACGATATCATAGAAGAATGTAATAATTAATGCTGAAAACAGCGAGCGACCGAATAGTAAATTCATGCTTCTTAGTGCAAAATGAGTATTTGAGCAGGCTGTTGAATTTTCAGAGGCATCATTAAAGGATAGGGATGGAATAAAAACAATATTATAATATTTTTCTCAAATCAATAATAAATAGTTTAACTTATGAGCCTATATTTTTGAATACTGAAATAGCAGATTTTGCTGCACCTATATCACCTAAATAATACTCTTACTGGCGACACAACATGTGACAATAAATTTACACAGAAATATAAATATAAACAGCTGAAAACTCCAGATGTGTTTATAACATTTTCTCACAGCACACTCTGCTGTGAATAACCAATGGTGTAATATGTTGCATTAAGGCGCATTTAATAGGTCATTCCAACCCCAATCGTCCTGATTAGGATGGAAGCTAATGGAGATTTCTCCAAGGTGCAAAAATTTTTGAATCCCACCCAACCCTGTCATTTTTAATTATAAAACTCGGCAAACGAACTGTGCCTATTAGCTGCTAAAGGTCAACACTTGTTAAATTTTATTAACTCAGAAAAAATGTTCAAGATGTTCTCCCAAATTTGTATTTTTGTTTGGTAGTTTTTCGAAAATTTCCAAGCTTTTTTTTAACCAAAGTGGAGATTCATTCCTGTATAAACACAAATTTTGTTTTAGAGCAATTAGCATAAATTACAACTATTGAAAGACACATAAACAACAGCCACTAATATTATATTCTACAAATCGGGTCCAATCCTTTCAGGTACGTACCGTTCCGGTGCAAGATCCCCTGCACTGCTCGTGACATTTGATGCAAATCACTGGCCTACCAGGTTCAGGAGTAGAACTGGGTGGATACCAGCCACCTGAGCAGGAGGAAGTACACTCCTTGCCCTGCCTGTGTGACCTGCAGCTGACGCACTGAGTGTTCAGTGGTCCGAAGCAACCCTGGTCGCTGCATTCTGGAGAGCATTTGTGACCTTTTTGTTCTGATAAAAAGTTGATATTATGAATAGAGAGAAAATATAATCTAAATATATGTTCTATAAATACATATGTATCTAAGATATATATGATATAAACATAGAGAAAAATATCATAGAACGAACCACACTCAGTTTGGTTTGTATTATTTCCTACAAAAACCCGTTGGTTAGCGTGGTCTTTCAACATAGATGTCCAGTTCAGTTTAGACAGCTCACTGCCAAAACAAAGCCTTGAATTGTTTTTGACAAAGACAGCCCCATTGGCAATTGTTTTCAGAGAATCCAAGCCAAGACTTTCCAGAGAGGTTTTATAGATCAAGAGAGAAATGCCGCTGCTAAATGATCAATATATTATTGTTAGGTGGTTATTGAAAAATATTATTCATTGCTAGTTGCTGCAAAATTTTTTTTTAATCTCCTTAACTTACTTGAGTTCCTTGCCATTGATGATTCTCAAGTTGTGAAGGAAGGAGAGATCAGTGAGAATAGGAGAATCCGCATCAACAGATAGGAAGCCTTCAATTGTAGTCACATTTTCTAACATTCTAAGTGTTGACATGTTGAGAGGTTTGAAGTCATATTCCCTGTATACAAAAAAACCAAGACAATGGTGTATGAACAGTGAACCAAGTACATAATGTCATTTTATCAATCTATATATATAAGAATCTCGGGTCATAGTGTTTGACTTCAAACTCCTCCGAAACGGCTGAACCAATTTTTATGAAACTTTTTGTGTACATTTTGGAGGATTGAGGTTAGAATGTAATCTATTTAGAATAATTTTTATTCTAAATAGTTATTTCGGAAAAACAAAGGAAAACAGACAGACAAACATTCATATATACATACATACATACATATATACGAGAAAGCGACCGGGAGAGCAAGCGGGAAGGAAACAGGAGCGAGAAAGAAAAACGATGGAAAAACCTCTAAAACACCCAGGCAACGCCGGGTACCCCGCTAGTATATATATAATAAAAGGAACCAATATACATATTCCAAATTTTAGCTGAGCCAAATTTATAACACAGGTGAACCCATATGCAACACTGTAGACCAATATATAGTACAAGTTATGCCCATGTAGACAGGTGAGCAATAGAGGAAAAAAAGATAAATTATAATTGTTTACTGACATTTTGAAGGTGCTGTCCACAATCTTCAGATTCCCATCGATTATAGTGCAGCCCTCCATGTCGAAGATGTTTTTAGAAGATAAAAACGGTTTCGGTGCAGAACAGACTGGCAATAAAATTGAGACATATAAGGTAATCTTTATCAATTCATTTACTAGCTTAGAATATATGACTGAGTCAACCATAAAACCCATAATTATATAAAAAGTAAAACAATGAATACAAGTTAATGAAAATAAAAAAATTACTATAATTAAATTTCAAATCAACAAATTTTATGCTCATCAAATAATGAGTCTGACCTTTAGGACACGCTCCCTCACAGGGCACACAGCGACCATCACCGGGCATTTGACCTTGGGGACAATTCTTCACGCAAGCTCCACCCTCGATGTACATGTGAGCTAGAAGGTAAGTAACAATTACGAATGGTTAGTGTTGTGATGATATTTGAATATCGGTTAATCGAGTAAGTAATATCGATTGATAAATTTAAACATGTAAATTTAACGTATTGATTATAAAAATGAACAATCATTGATTGATTTTGATAATAGATATATGACAACAAATTAGTTACAAGGGCACTGGTCAAGGCAGTCGTGACCATAGGCGTATTTAACTTTTGGGTTTTCCTCCCACAAGAAGGTGAGATAATTGTAGATTTTCGGAGGGGGACAGCTGTCCACGCAAGACCCGGAGTCCGAAAATTTATGACATGCCTGTGAAAAAAAGAATTAATTTAACTACAAGATAAAAATGGCTTTTTAAATGCAAACAGTATAAATGCCGTTACATCGAACTCAATTAATTGAAAATTCTACTTGCATCGATGCTGCTCAGAACGTTAAAGTAAAATTATATATGTATATATATATATATATATATATATCGCAATAAATACCCACAAAGCACTGGTCAGAAGATTTCCCAAAACATCCGCCTGTACAGGTTTCTTTACAACATTGGTCCCAGTCGGTTCCGAAACATCGATCTGCACACTGCTCCTTGCAGTGAACTCTGGTGACTAGAAAAAAACACTTTTATTTAAGAATCATAACAACGAAAAAAGGGATATAATAATTAAAGGGCACTGAATCGTGCACATAACTCTATAAAGTAAATTCAAATCTAAACCAGAAACATAACAAATAAAATCAAAATCTCTCACATTTCTATATTTAAATGACTTACAGTTTTGACAATTATTTTGACCAGGACCCCAGCAGTATTTCTTGCCTTCAAATTCAGTGCATTCGTCAGCGCAGGCGCCACCTGGTAAAATAACGATCAAACTCGTTTTTAAATAAAACTTCAATGCTTTTCGGCTTCGGCATGATTGAAATTAAAAGAATTGTTTTAAATTGTGTAGTCTAGTGGTACACCACAACAATAAATATCACTGATGTAACATAATCCCAATGCACACTTAAATATATGTGCACCAGAATCCAGAAATGTAGTACTTAGTACTCGTACTCGAGTACGATTTTTAAGTACTCGGACTCGAAGCCTTCGTACTCATACTCGTTTTCCACTCCGTACTGAGTAGCAGAGATGTAGTACTTGAAACTCGTACTCGAGTACAACATTTAGCAAAAAAATTGAACAAACATTGTAAACTCTTGATTTCTGTGTCAAAATTGACTGTTGAGCTTGGGCCGGAGAGAATGTCTTTCCAGAGGACTGAGTCTTCGTTACACAGAAGTTTGTTATTGTAGAAGTAAACATCTCCATTCAATATTTCTAAATAACAAAAACAAAATTTTAAAATGAATCAAGAAAATAAAGACTAACGCGACCTCACAAATTAAAGCTTTCAACCCGAATGCTATATTAGAATCATCAACAAAAACCTGAAAACTTCGTATTCAATTTACTGGATTAGCATAAAATTAAATAAACATGGTTTGCACAGAAGTGAGAGTGTTTTATAAAGTAGAAATGCTTCTTACCAACTAAGGAAGTCAAACCAAGTTCTCTCAGTCCATCTGAATTCCTGTAGTTGCTGTAAACGATGAGACTGAACTGTCTGAATCTTTCCCTGAATGCAAAACAATCTCCATTGTTGGAAGAAAAATATAAAGTATAGAAAAAAATCTACTTTTTGATAGTTACTTACTCCGAAGTAAAAGGATTGGTCACATTCTGGCCGTATAGCATTTCACCCCTGATCAGTCTCAAGCTGTTCAAGCCCAGTGTCTCTGATAGGACATTGAAAAAGAGCACATAACCTGTCACCTCTTCAATTGAACTCAAGAATGAAAGGTCAACTGCTTCTTCGTCTAAACTGACAATCTCCAAGTTGCCATCCACTTTTGTACAGTTTTCATAACGCTGTTTCAGGTCTTTCAGTCGGTCCTTGGCTGAACCACTGATGGACATAGAGTGACTCTTTCCCAGGCATGCTATTCAAAAACAATGAGAGCATTAAAAATATATCAATGTATAATGACAAACAAACTATAATGTGAAGAATTATTATAAAAGTAGATAATTGTTTAATATGGTATGATGTAGCATAGTAATGCAAGCCGCATTCTAATTACGGTCCGTCAATAAAACAAGTTACAACGAATTAATGGCCAGGACAACAATACACATACATTTAATAACCCTCTCAACTCTTCATACCTTATGACCTCTTTGAGATGACCTTGACCTTATGGCATATAAATGAGTCAGGGGGGGATAAAGAGTTATATTGTACTTGCCTAATTTCTTAAAAATAAAGATTTAAATAAGGGTAGAGTTGTTTACTGAGAGTGAGATTAAGAGAGAGAAGGAGGAAGTTAATTGAAAAAACCTGCACAAAAAAAGCGTTACAAAAATGAATAAATTCGTTAGCACAGCGCCTGGAAATATGCCTTAGAGAATGTTGTTAAGAAGAAAAATAGAAATAATAATAATAATAATATGATAAAAAAATGAGCTGCATCTCTAGAATAAAAGTAAAAGATCAAAGAAGGAAATATGGAGTGAGAAAAAAAACGTCAGCTGAAAAATCATTGGGCTTCATAGTTTATTACGATGATGGAATGTAGAAACAAGATAGCTGATGAAAACATCTAAAAGCATTCAGATCCCGTTTTTTAGCTGATTTCTTTGAGAAAGAAAAGGTAATGCGTAGAAATATCAGTGTGTGTGTATAAATATATATGTGTGTGTATGAGACGAACTTACAATAGCTATTTTTGAATAGGGCAGGGGGTTAGGGAAAGGCCTGTAACGGGACTACTGAGGCCCAACCCATCAAAGTAAATGGCCATAAATCTTTGAAAAAATTATGATCGTTAATAACCTTGAATTTTATTATAAAAATGAAAATGAAGTTTAGGGTAAAGTTCGTAATGTGACTAATGTTTGTGTATCATTAAGTCAGCTAAGCTTTTTTATCAGTACGATTCTGTTTCACATTTAGTTTGTTTGTTTATTTAATTATATATTTATTTTGCTTTTTCTTTATGCTGATACACTCAAGCTGACCTTTATTCGCTCAGAATGACCACAAAAATAAACAATACACTTTCATGATTATGGCAAGCGTTTAGCGAGTAGTACGGCTGATTAATAATAGCGATTTAGTTTAGATACAACACAAATAAGAGTATTTGATGAGGTGCAAAGGGTGGAAAAATACTTCTGGGATAGCCATCCACTTCACTTCAATGATCTAAATAAACTATTCCTTCTTGCGATCTTGCAGTTTGATTCCTTAGCTTTTTCACTGGTGGCTAGTTCACTTACTTATTCATTATATCCTCTTTCTTTTTCTCTCTCTTTTTTTTACTCATTTTCCCCTTTATTTTCTCTGGTAATGCATTAGCATTAATCGTTAAAGCAACGTAAACGCTTCTGTGAAAAATCCGGCTAAATCAAAATCGCAATAGAATGTAATAGAACACGAATTGATTATGCTGCAGATAGCAAGGCATAATTATACGAATCTGCATATATATATATATATATATATATATATGCATTTCCATGAAGGTTGGCAAACTCAGCAGGAGATGACTCTTTGCACTTTAATCCTTTCTTAAGTGTATCAATGCAATTATAAATTAACCAATTATTCCCTAGAGGCAGTGGTGTCCCAGTAGGTGGCATGTTAAGTATCAGCAACAATTAATTACATACTAGCATTTAGCTCACCAACACCTAGCATCCTTTTTGAGTAGAGATGAATCGATAAGGCGTTAACCAATAATTTTATTGGTCAGGCTGATAATCGGTTATAAAATATCGGCTAATTATTCATTGATGATATTTATTTTTTGAACTTTGTTTACTCATTAATGAGTTTAGCATAGTGTTTATTAATAAATGTTATCACATCAACACGAGTGGCTGGTGATGATGCCGAATCTTGCAAAAATTCTTATGAGGAATAATGCAGGTGCTACTTCCCCATTAACTCAGCCTGTGGTGTAGAAGACTTATTCAATTGACAGATTTAATGGATGCCTCAGTTATGCAGACTATTTATATTTATGCAGCTGAGTCAACAACCGATGGATCGCAAGCGAAGTCCATTGAGGGAGTGGACTGACAATGATGTCAGGAAAATGGCTCCCATTAAAAGCAGTTTGTGTATCCGCCACCAACTAGTTTACTGAGTGAGCATCTCTTCATTGAAGCAGAGCTCGTACATTCTGATCCTCTTACACTCTGATAACCCCGCTTGAATGAATAAAATATGATGTTGCTCTTCATTTAGAATAATTTAATGTGTTTTTCATAAACGATTTTTTAGAGACATTTTCTTTTTTTTTGCTTGTTAATTCTTTATTTTACTTTTTTACTCTTTAAATCAATGTTTTTGTTGTTTATATGTTATTCACTTACTTATTCATTATCTTCTATTATATATATTTATGATATTTTGTATTATATGTTATTGTATTAAATATATTGCATTATATCTTATATATGTGTGTGTGTTGAGTTTCATTTGATAAATTATGATTAAATTGATGTGGACACTGGCATGGAAGGAAGGAGGCTGTATGTGTGGTGTGGTGGTGGTGATGATGATGATGATGACGTGAATGATGCAAAGCAATTATATATATAAACATGAGAGTAAGACAGGTCATAATAGAGAGATATGGAGTAATAATAATAATATAATATATTCTTCTGTATATATGCAATGAGACCTAAATAATGTAGATATAAGATTATTTATATATATATATATATATATATATATATATATATTTATATATAAAATTCAAGCAATTAAATAGGTGAGAAAAGAATTCAAAAAAAGAAGGAGTTTAGTAATTAGCAGCTAACAGCCCTACAGTACGACAAAACTTAGTAATTAACAGCTCAAAGCCCTATAGTACAACAAAACTTAGTGATTTGCTATTTGCTACAAACAGCCCTTTAGTACCACAAAACATAGCCAATGATAACATTAACATAAATGATTCACCGGTCTTCTTTGTACAGGCATGGCTATTATTTCCATATTTGGTGCTGTGCATATTTTTCATACCTATCATCATCATCAGCAGCACCAAAATCATCATCTGCAACACTACATTATCACAATAACATCTCTTTGCCTTCGGACTTACAAGTTGCTTCATCTATTTACGAGCAATAATTTATAAATGCAGCAATTGTTACATTATCTTAAATTATAGTATTACTTTGAATTGTCGCATTACTTTAATATGTTACATAACATTAAATTGTTACATTACATTAAATTGTTACATTACATTAAACAGTTACATTACATTAAATTGTTACATTACATTAAATCATTATATTACATTGAATTGTTACATTACATAAATTGTAGCATTACATTATATTGTTACATTACTTCTACGACGCATTATAATATTGAGAGCGAAGATGATGGATCACACAAAAACACCAACATTAAATTACATCGAGCCTAATAATGGTCAACAAATTAAATTACTACAATGGCAAAATGTAATTATCAACAGTAAACATGCCGGCTATTAAACTGCTAGGTTAGTCTGTGAATGAAGAACAGTAGATGCATTTGGAAGATGATGACAGTTAGCTGTAATGGCTAACATATAAACATAAGCTATATCCAAACATAAATAGCTAGACACTTGTTTTAAAGTCAAAAGTTTAGATATTAGCAGACGAGTCACTCTGCCATATCTTACTATAATAGCTAGATAATGTAAACAGCTACAAACAAAATGAGATGAAAGAGGAGATGTAAGGGGAGGGGGGAATGCTGGCTTGTTTACTTAAGCCACTTAGGTGGCGGCGAAATTCTTGGGATCAGAATGCAGCATTCAAGTTCGGAAAGCAAGCAAATAGCATCTCTAGAAACATAAATGGAATTTCTTTGAGAGAGAATTGCAAGAAATGAATTTCGTTCGTCCGTTCAAAAAAAGGTACTTTGAAAAAAATTACAAGACTTCAATCGATTTATTTTGGCTCTTTGATTACTTGAATCTTTTCTTTATACGACTGCTTATCTGAAGCCTTCAGCTGTTTTGTTCATCTTGCATTTCGCACCTCATCGTTTATTTTCTACGACTTTTCTCTTTATTTTAATCTAATTTCATCGGCCTTCTCTGATGCTTTAAAACCACAAATTCTACTTTTTCATCTTGTTTTACTGATCTAATCTCTGTACCTGCAGGATCTAACTTGAAGTTTTCTTCCTCTCATTTCATCATATCGATCTCAATCTTATTAAAAACTCTTTTGCTAAGCGCTTGATTTCTTTCTGTTGTCAAAATTTACAGAGTCGTCTACCCTCTTCTCTTACAACTTTGTTGTCACAAAATGCTTCTGACAGAACTCATTAACATCTGTATGGCTGCTTTGTTGCATAGCGCCTTTAAACTTCAGTAAGAGATGCTATGAAAATTTTAGTGACTGGTCGATTGAATAATGCGACAGGTAGGTAAAAAACAAACTTAATAAATTTGAAAAGAACTGAATTTCTGGAAACTCATGACTTTAATTTAATTACTGTCAGTGATTCATTAGTATTACATCAAGTCTGTCAATATCAATAGTAGTAGCCTCTCATTCAGAATATCATACTTGTTTATTTAAACTAAAGCTTTAAATGGACAAAATATCACGAAAAAACAACGATTGATAAAATATGAAAACAAAATAGATTGAAGAAAATAAATCTAAAACAAACTTACATTTTGCGGCATCGGACAAAGAAGCAAACAAAGCGAAGATGAACAGAAGTAAAACGACAATCCTTTTCTTTTTAAAACCCATGTTATTTTCGATTTGCTCGAGACGAGATGGCTCAAACTCAAACAAAGTAAAAAAACACTATTGGCAGGTTGTACAGCCGTCTGTTAAGTTACACCGCTTACTTACAAAACCGTAAAAAAACGTTTTAAAATGTACGAAAATGTTCAAAATTGTAGTTTATTTTTCTTATCACTGATTCAGACGTCTATGTATCCAGACTCGTTCTCCCAATCATCGGCTTTGAAAAATAAAACACAATAACGGCCCGGTATGTGTAGTGCTACCTTTAGTATAGTAGTAGTAACTTTCAGGTATTTCAGGTTGTATGCTAGTATTGGAAATATTCCCTCATCAGAAACAAAATTAAATCAAATTTAGAAAAATTATTCGATTATAATTCGGAATCATCTAGTTGCTAAAATTTTTGAACACATCCAAGAAAAGCTTAATGCGCCTCCCACACATTGAATAGATCCTAGTAGTGTTTGTGACGTATAATCTATATATATATATATATATATATATATATATATATATATATATATATATATATATATATATATATATATATATATATATATATATATATATATATATATATATATATATATATATATATATATATATATATATATATATATATATATATATATATATATATCAATGAAAACGTCACTTATTTCCTTTGTTTTATAGCCTTAACCAATAGATCTTTAACCCAATTAAAAATATTCAATCCATAAATTAATCAAAAAATGGAAGACTATAATAATAATAGTAATAGTAATAATAATTTAGATAAAAATGATAATAACACTATTGATGTTAATGATAATGATAAACCCCGAGAAGAAATCGAATTATGCATAAACAACGTTGTCTGTACATTTACTTGCTCTTGCTCTATCGACTTGAGACACGTTGCGCAAAACCTTCCAAACACCGAGTACAGAAAGGAAAAGGGATTTGTATCCATAAAGTTACGTGATCTACACGTCACGGCTAGCATATGGCCGTCAGGTACGATAACCTGTACGGGTGCCACGAGCGAGGAGCGGGCCTTAAAAGGGGCGAAGCTTCTAGGACGTCGTCTGAAAAATAAAGGTTACGATGTCAGACTCAGACGTTTCAGAGTCGTCAACGTTCTAGCAACTTCTTTCTTGTCGTGTCAAGTAAATTTGAAATCGTTCACGGCCGCCTATCCTGATAACGCATCGTTCAATGAATGTAACAACCCTGGAGTCACTTTTAGGATCGAAGAATTCCGTTCCACTGCGAAAGTCTTTAGATCCGGTAGTATAACCATTACATCTTCAAAGATTCAGTCCATAATACTAACCTTGGAGATTCTTTACCATTTGGTTGTGAATTTTAAGGTGCCCGAGACTGAAAATGAAAATAAGAAAGAGCCTACTAGCTCTAAACGCGGTGATGATAAAGGTAATGACAAGACTGATGATGACAATGTGAGTCCTTTCGAACTCGATGAAATTGGAAACGCTGTCAATCTTGACGATGGCGTTGATAAGGCCGTCAAACTCGATGACGCTGACAATGATGATGACACTGACGATGACGACGACGATAACACTACACATAATTACGACACAAGCCTTAACGACACCCCTAATAACAATAACCACATCAGAAAAAGTAAAGTTTTGCCTTGTGCCTCTTACTCAAACTTTCAATCATTGTCATCTTATGATGAGATTGATGAAGATAAAAGAAATGGTTATCAGGATATTGACTTAAAATGGGATAGCCTAGAACCGGGTAACGATTTTATGTTAGATTCTGAAGGCGGAATGAAGCCATGATAATTGCATCACACCTAGGAAAATAGCTTTTGTTCTGGAGATATAAAAAATTTGGATGAAGGAAGAAAAAACAATTGTTTCAATTTTGAAAGTTTCGTGTCAAGGAAACCAAAATACTCGATGGACAAAAGATGGTTAAGATAAATGTTTATCGTCTACTTCTAAAGCCTGAAGATAATGTTATTTCTATTTTTTTTAATGATTTTATCGACAATTTCAAACAAATTAAATAAATCTGTAAAGAAAATAATTTGGTTGGAGGGAGACAGTCCAGACATTTTAGGCTTTGTCTCCCCTATATGTGAAAAAAGTTGTAAATTTTTACGCCCCCGGTCAAGTTTTGCAGAAAAAGTTACTAAATTTGTACCCCCGTTTGTTCATCGACTCTCTCCCCAATATTTCAAATAAATCACCGCCTTTGGTATATGCGGTTGGTTAAAGTTGGTTTTAAATGGCATTTGCAGGTGGTGCCCGAAATTGGAGTGTGGTACGTCTTTATTACCTGTTATTACATTATTACCTGGATCTTGTTGCTGAACCGGTAAGCTCAATTGAAGCGACACCAAGAACCAGCATGGTGGTCATCAGAAGAAAATAAAGCTATAGCAACTAGAAGTTATAAGTTTTGCAGCCTTAAAATGCAACTTTAATCTTATCATGAAAAGATGTTACAAAAAAAACGTCGAAAAATAATGATTTAATTCAAATGCTTGTCTGCATTTAACTAAGTTTTAATTCAACGGTGATTATGATAACAAGGAAGATGATGGTGGTGGTAGCGGTGGTGATAATAGTATTGTAAGTTATTGTTTTTTTTCTTTCCATGTAGCGCGACCACGACATTCATTCATTCATTCATCATCTGGACAGAAGCTTCGGGTTGGCGTTACATCCGTCTGACCAGCAATCGGCTCTGCAGATGAAGGAAAGTCTCATGGAAGTGTAAGAACAGGACGGAAGAAGAAGAACGAACCAGCATCCTCGTGCAATTGCTTCCACGTTTCCTGTACAAGTACGATCAGGTACGTGGATTTTAGATCAAATATTTGCTTTTCCCGCTGTTTTTGGTTCCACCCCGCCGGGTTTGGCACCCTCCGCCATTTATATATATATATATATATATATATATATATATATATATATATATATATATATATATATATATATATATATATATATATATATATATATATATATATATATATATATATATATATATATATATAGTTACCGGTTAATTGGAAAGTATTAAATTGCATAAAATATTTCGAATTTAAAATATTACATTTCATATTGTGGTTAAAATTACATTTTTGCAACAAAAATTGAGTTACTACATGACTCATTCGTACAGCGTAGGTACACAGTAAAACTGGTCTTCCCCCGTTAATCCTTGAGAGTTCTACCAAGCACAGAAAAGAGGGGATTGTCCCAATGACTCCCTCTGATATTGCGCCAACCACTGCGATTAAAAACTTAACGGAGCTGTGTACGTTTTATAGGTACCCCGTCAAATGGGCTCCAGACAAAAAGGCCCCGACGTTACAGTGCTGGGGCTACCACACTCCGAACCCCCACCAATATTTTTTGATAGGGGCATTCATATATATATTGATTTTAAACATACTTTTTGATTAAATTGCTGTTTGATGAATAAAATAATTTGTGCACTTGTCTCTTTTATTAACACTTAATCAGAAGGTTCAAATTTGTATTATTATGATGATAAAATCTTACCGCCGTAATGCCGCTGTCTAGTCTTAATGTAGCACATTTGTCCCCAGAAAGGGCATTCTGTTGCCGGGGGAGGATTGTAGAGGCAATCCATGTTCTCGTTTTCTGACTTGTATCGCGAATTTGGGTCGTATACACATTGAACACATTTAATGGCCATGCCTGGATATTTTGTATTAAAATAATAATTATTTCATTTAAGATAACAAGGCTATGCGGCGTTGCCCGGGGGGGGGGGGAGTTCTTTGACGGGTTTTCTCGTTTTTAGACGCTAATACGTAAAATAATTAAGATAATTTTTTTAAACCTTCATCTCAATAGAGACTACTTTCGTGTAAAAATTGATTTCTTTATGATAAAAATCAAATAATTAACTTATTTGAAGCAATTATCAGCTTTTTAGACAATAAAAGTATCTGATAATAATTTTTTTATATATCCAACAAATGAAAATGTAACCCATTTCAAGCATAATGGCTACAGTGAAGGAAATTACCAAGAGTTGATTCAATAGCATTTTTGGAATTACTTTGGTGCAGCTTGAAGGAGACTTATATTTTCTGTTTAAAAAAAGTTTTTAGCTTATTTTTCAAATAATTTTTAAATAAATGTGTTTTTATTATTTTATAAATAACTTTAATGAGCTATAAACTTGACCGAAACAACTCGACTCACAAGCTAGATTCAATCTTTCACCTTTAGGAGCAGCTGAATCCAAAAGCTTATCTGCTTCTTATATTTATAAGTATATATTTATATAATAACAATTTTTTCAAAGAAGCTGCAATTGATCAATTAACAATTTTTTGTTGTTACTGTTACAGTAAAGTCAATATAACGATTGCTTACCTAATTGCGTATTTCTCTCTCATCAAAATGCAAAACTTTAACGAACATGTAAATAAACGAAAAATCTATCTCTGAAAAGCTATTAAACATAGGAATTTGCTAGGCGATGAGTAGCTTATCGTTTGAAAACATGAACTTCTTTGGCGGGGGATTCGATTCATGGCTCACTATCATTTTTCTCTTCAACTCACTGAGACGTGAGTTGGGAAAGATGTTTTCATGAAAGTCGCCAACTCCTTCGCTAGCTGCGTCTTGTTCATCTACGGCATCTGCCTGGTCGTCGTTGGCGTTAGCTGCACAATGATGGCCCCATCTGTCGTTGTTGTTGTCTTTTGCGGGGTGTTCACGAGGGATATAAACCCTATACTTTTTGACCAGATGGTAAACAATTCTTATGGTCGCCATGATTTTTTCCATACTGGGCCCGGTCATTGTGATGCTCCCCGTTGAAAATATCTTGGTCGAAGTGTTCAACTCCACTACCCTGAAGTGCAAACCTGGATTGACAGCTGTTTCGTAAATGGAATTGTCAGGATAGTTTCTGTCGAGCTCTGGCAAATTGACATCGAAAGGCACTTGAAAGCTGATCATTATGTTGACGATTTTAAACTTTAATAGTTTCGTTTCGCGGTGGCCTGTCTGTTTTAAGATTTTGGCGACTTTTTTAGATCCTTCCAGTGCTTGTTCTTCGTTTCTTGATCCGGTGAGAGTGACCATTCCAGAAGGCCATATCGAAGCGCTGACAGACGGAGATTTAAGCTTAAGGCTCAAAAAACTGCATTCTTTTTTGTAAATGGTGTTGTAAGCATTTACTGCAATTTGCCTGAGATTGAGTTGGCAACCTGTTGAGAATGTGCTTACAACGTTCTGAAGGGAAAGATTAATTACTGCGTCCTCGTGCTCATCAAATAAATCCATATTTAATCAATGGGAACTATCTTCTTTCAATGTCTATTTTATAATGCAAATCCAAATGCTTTACAAGACAATTAATGTGGATTATTTTCTTAGAATGTGTAAATTTTCTCAACAATAAAATGTTATTTCTGCTCAGGTCTCTGTATAGGAAATGGATTATATGTATATATATACATATATATATTATATATATATATGTATATATATACATCTATATATATATATACATATATATACATATGTATATATACATATATATATATATATATATATATATATATATATATATATATATATATATATATATATATATATATATATATATATATATATATATATATATATATATATATATATATATATATATATACATATGTATATATATGCGTCTTAAAACACATGGTGTAAAAGACTATAAACTATAATAAAAAAAAATGTATATATATATACATATGTATATAGATATATACATATACATATACATATATATGTATATATATAGATGCATATGTATATATATATAAATATGTATATGTATATATATATATAGATGTATATATATGTAATGTATATATATAAATATGTATATATATATATATGTATATATATATATATATATATATATATATATATATATATATATATATATATATATATATATATATATATATATATATATATATATATATATAATCTATTTCCTATACAGAGACCTGAGCAGAATAAACATTTTATCGTTGAGGAAATTTACACATTCTAAGAAAATAATCCACATTAATTGTCTTGTAAAGCATTTGGATTTGCATTATTAACGACAAAATGTCTGATTTCAATTCTATCGACAAACTGTACTCTGTAAAAATCAGCAACATTTCAACTCACTTAAAAACGGAGACGCTAAGAAAAGCATTCGAAAAGTTCGGTGAAATCGGCGACGTTTACATACCGCGTGACATCAAAACAGGACTGAACCGCGAATTCGGCTTCGTTCGCTATTACAAAGAAGACGATGCCATGGATGCAGTCGATCGCATGAACGGAGAATACTTGGAAGACGACAGAATCGATGTTCAACTGGCTTTACAGAGAAGATCGTTTGATAGAAAAGGAGAACAGAATAAACGTTCCTACGGACGGGTTAGAAATTACCGATCTTCCAGGTCTCGTTCACGTGGTCGTCGTAGGTCTCGATCTGTATCAAACTCCAGGTCGAGATCGAGAGGAGGTTATGGATCAAGAAAGAGATACGATAATAACAGAGATGAGTACAACTCTTCCAGAAGGAGATACCGTAGTAGTAGAGACCGAGATTACGACAGACATCGCAGAGATCGTCGTGACGAAAGACCCAACGAATACAACGACAGAAATCACCGACGACGACAGAGTCGCAGCTCGTCACCTTCGCAAGCAGAACGCGAAAAACAAGTTAAAAGACAAGCACCACGTGGCAAATTTTCGTCACCGAAGAAGTCTCGAGGAGATTCAAGAAGTGCAAGCTCTAATTCCCGCTCGAGTGTTAGTCGCGCTGGTAAGAAGAGGAAGAGAAATACGTCTCCTCAGACAAAGCAATCATTCTCTGATAGAAGATCCAGAGATGATGAGCCAAAATCTAAAAAAGTAAGACCATGTGATGATGATGATGATGTTAGTGAAGAAATGACGAGAGATAGATCTCACAGTATCAACTTAAAGGAGAGTGCTAAGCTGAAACTAGTCCCCGATTACTCAGGAGATTCTGACACAGTTCGTGGCGGCAGATCGGGTAATGATAATGATCGCGACTGCTCTAGAGATGATGATGATAGATCTTCATCAAGGTCTCGTAGTGTAAGTTCAAGTGAAGTGAAGAAAAGAAAGAGGAGTTCTGATTCTGAAAGTTCATGAAAACTCAGGTGTCCAAGCGACGCAAGTTATATAAATAACTAACTGCTGCAGTTCAAAATTTTATATTTCTTTTTAAAGTAAAACTATTTTCATCCTATTTTCTCTCACTTTCATTCTTTGTCATTCACAAGTCTTATATATATTTCAATTATTTTAACTTTTTTAAATAAAAACTATAGAAAAATAAATTTGTGTAGTTTCAGAAAACCTTCAAAATAATTAAAAAATAAAATAAAATTAGAAATAAAAACACATAACAATTAAATACTTTTCTATCCATTGATAAATATAGAAGCCCATTCAACCACATTAGGAGTCAACTTTTTTAGTAGGTAGGCAAACATTTTATTTTAATTTCTCAACAATTTACTTTAAATCACTATAACTAGCAGTCTTTACACATCATAGAACACTTTAATTAAATAAAAAATGCATGCCAAGACTTTATTTTTCAAGCAAAAAACTAATTTTTTTATTTATTTTCACAGTCCACACTTTCATGATGGAAGTGAGCCGAAAACAGATCCATGCACACTAACTCACAAATACGAGCAAGCATGCAAACAGCAATCCTTGTTTTATATGTACACTTATAAATATTCCCATTCAACGGTTACGATAACTATGCATCTGAGCAACACGCGTTTACTTCAACGTAAATCAACATTTAAATCAACAACATGTAATGCAAAACCAGCAGACAAGTTTTTATTTCGTTAACTATATTCTTTTTTTAAGCAATAAAGAATTCAGTAGTACAAACAATATTTTAAACAGAAAATGTGTACTTAACATCATCATCATCACCACCACATTTGCACAACCATCATCATCACTTTGCTGCTCTCTCAGCCCTGATCTGAATGTCCTTGAGTTTACGAACGAGAGATTCGTCCCTTCTGATGTCTGCCTGAAGTTCTACCAAGTAGAAGCTGACCCCGTCCAGGCACTTTGTTATCGTCTGCTTCCTGTGGTTTCAAGAGGATAATAGTTTATTGTTATATGTATTTAAAAATTGTTTGTTTTGATGTTCTAATAGCATGCATTAGGAGTCTAATTTGAACACTTTTTTAACTCCGACATTCAGAGAAGGAAATTTTAGGCTACCAGCCCGGACCACCATCCATCTACCTGGGCTACCAACCATCTACCTGGGCCAGCAACCATTTATCTGGGTCACAAACCATATAGCTGGGCAACACAGAATGAAATACAGGCTTACTTTTCGGGTACGATGAATTTAGTTTGAAGGATCTGCTCGAGTATGTTTTCCATGAGGAAAAGATCAACTTCAACGAGGTGGTACGTCTTTCCGTTGTTCTTCCAAAACGAATCCTTTTCAAATAAATTGAAAAAAAAAATGCTTAAATAACAAAGACACACAAAAAAGATCAAATGAAACCTTTCCACTCTTATCATTATCATCACTATTTTCCACCATCCATCATCATCATCATCATCACCTTCAGTCTGAAGAGCTTCTCGTAGGCATCGTGCAGCTGCTGAAAGGTCACTCCGACTTCTATGAACGACCTCGCCATGAACGACCTGTCGGCCTCGTCGAATCCGTTCGTCACGCTCACCTGTTCCAGGTGCTTCACCAGGAAGACTGAAAGATGGAAAATTAGAACATCGATATAATACTCTATATAAGATGAAGAAGCATCCTCCACTCCGTTCGTATCCATGCAGACGTGTTACACAAACATTACACAACGGCTAACCGAGAGGGAAATAGTTTTCCGTTTTCAGATAGATCTTCCCGAGAGTCGTAAGTAAAATTCTGACGAGATCCATACGCTGCTTTGGATCTTGCCCCGTGCTCGAGTGCAACTCTGAAAATAAATTATGATAATTCAAGATTCGTCCAATCGCAATCTGACACACACCTGGACGTTACCTGACTCTCATGTTGTTTGTTTGCTCTCAGACTCGTCTCTGTTTATCAACCACTCCATTCATCTATCTACTTATTATTTATCAACCACTCCATCCATCTATCTATTATTCACTTTCCCACTTAAAAGATTGCAAACCTTTATCGATGATTTCCCTCCACAGGGATTCGATGACATTAGCATCCCTGTGACCTGAACTGTGGATGATGGCCAACTTGCAGGTGGAAAGCTCGAATGGAATGGCAAATCGAGAAAAGAGCTACAAATAGAAAAATGGTCATGATGATAGTTTATCAGTCATCAGAGCTATTTTTAAACAGCGACATCGAATGGAATGGCAAATCGAGAAAAGAGCTAAAAATAGAAAAATGGTCATGATGATAGTCATCAGAGCTTTTTTTTTAAACAGCGATATCGGTTATGATGAAGGTGGAATTCCACAATTGACGTTCGAGTGCCAATAAAGCAACGTAATAAGAAAACAAAATCAGGCATAAAATGATCGATAAACAAGGAATGAAAGAAGAAACCTCGGAGATGTCGAACAGCTGAGAGTTCAGCTGACGGATGGCTTCCTGTTTGTTCTGCAAGCTACGACTTGTTGATTTCTCTATGCTCTTCATCACTTCCGTTTGCAAGAGGATCACCTGAGAGTGCAATTAATTGATGTTGATGAATACAAAAAAAATAATAATAATTTTAGCTGAAAATTAATATGATTATGATGGAGATGATTCACAGTGGGAGAAGCATTCGTGAGAAATTTATTTTTTATCATGAACGAAAAAAAATAACAAAAGTATGATTTATCATCAGTTGATATTTGTTTACTATTTTTCACACATCCAACCATCCATCCACTAACTCACACATCCATCCTTGAACACACAAATCCATCCCTCAATCCACTAACTCATCCATCCATCCCTCACACATCCATCCACTCACATGTCCATCCATCCATCTACCGACAGACATATCAATTCCTTCACTAACTTCAACTTTATCTTGAACTTCATGCATGAACTCTCCATCCGCCCTGGTGGCACTGGACTGAAGACAGAGAGCAGCTCTGCTCATGTAGTTCAACCGGTCCTTCAAGTTCATGTGACCTCTGCGTGACGATTTTAAAAGTTCAACGAGGTCAAAATTAACTTATAAATATACATTTAAAAATTATTGTGAACAGCACAAAACACAGTTCACTAATCGATAATATCCAATGAGAATTGGAATGGAAGAAAAAAACAACACCACACAACACACAAATCAACTTCAGACAACATTCAAAGTAGCACGTCAGCAAAGCTAACAAACCCCGGCTTAACTGCAAGTCTGTCGAGGATGCGGGCAGCAGCGGAGAAGTTCTTTTCTTTGATGTAGTAACTGGCCAGCAGGTCCAGCACGTCCCGTTGCCGCGACAACGGGCCGTCCGACTGCTGGTCTTGCTGCTGCTGTTGCAGCTGGAAGTCGAAGTTGGATTCGAGTTTCAAGTACTGCTCGAGATGTGGAGACGGCAGCTGAAAGTTGAACATTAATGTCGAGTAGTATTTTAAATCTACAATGGACTATTTGAATTCTACAATGAACTATTTTAATTCTACAGTGAACTATTTAAATTCTAAAATGAACAAATTTAATCCAACAATAAACTATTTTAGCTCTACAATGAACTATTTTAATTCTACAATGAACAAATTTAATCCAACAATAAACTATTTGAGCTCTACAATGAACTATTTTAATTTTAAGATGAACTATACCAACAAAATAGTCATTACAAATCAGAGCACATGATAGCAATAAACTAACATCCAGAAGTTTCTCAGTCATTCCCCTGGCGCTCATCCATTCAAAGAGAGCAAAGTGGGCCATCTTGTCGTCCGAAGTCATTATTGTACGTATCATTTCCTCCATCTGTTTTGATTTACCAACAAGTTATGAAATCGACAGTAATGATTCGTGTTGATTTACTTAAAAACCTAAGCCATCAACATCAGCATTGACTTTTTCAAAACAAGTGTAAACTAAAAAAATTTTAAGGCTTAATTTTTCCACCTATTGATGATTAGACCTACCAAATAACAAAACTTTAATAAAAGAGAAACAAAATAACACGAGCGCATCTCTCACCTCCCTGCTCGCCTCGTCTGCTGACAGTACGTATCCGTTGGCAACGGTCGCCACCACGTCCTTCTTTTCTCCGGAGAAAAAAGGAGAGATGAAAGATCCGATGGCGGTGCCAAGCATTTTCCCAAGACCGTCGTCGTTGCCACCGACGCTCGATCCCTCACCCGACGACAAAGATGCCAAATAATCCAAAGATTCGAGCATGGATTTGTAGCAGTCGCAGCGAATCGTGTAGAATTTGGCGCCTTCGAAGTCGTCCCGTGGTTTCGAGTGGACGTAGTAGTGTAAGGCGAGAGAGTTCGGGTCACGCCTGGCAGCTGCAGTCAGCACCAGGTCGACCAGTCCGGTGTAAGCTCCCAGCGAAGCCAGACGGGAACACATAGAGGGCAAGTCGGGATTGGTTGCTCCGGCAGCAGTCGTGCTGTTCAACTGCTGCTGTTGATGTAGGGCAGCTGCTGAGGTTGAAGGAGGAGTGGTCGAAGCAATGGCCAGCTTGTATTGCTGCGGGTGGTTGAAAAATTTTTTTTTTCTAAATACAAATTAATTTGTAAATATAGCTAGCAGATCAATATTAAAATTTATGAATGTACCCGGATTGCTAGCTAATCAATATTTAAATTTATGAATATACCTGGATTGCTAGCTAATCAATATTCAAATTTATGAATGTACCTGGATTGCAGTGTCCGTCAGCTTTCTCCTCTCTGCCGGGTTTCCGGAGGTCTTTGCAAGCTTGAGACACTCGTTACCCTTTATAATATTATAATTTCAAAAGGTCAAAAGTTCAACAACAAAAAAAGATTATGACACTTAGTCATTTTTGAGAACGAAAGATTTCGAGACAAACCTTCGTCTGTGCCTGATCTTGTAAGCTATACAGCTGTGGACAGCTCTCTCTCAGTCTCGAACTTACAATATCGGTGGCTGCATTGTCATCGATGTAGAAGTCAACTAGTGTAGCAACCAGCTGCTTGCAGAGGCTACGATTGGAGAGCAGTAGCTGGCTGAAACTTACTCCAGCAAGCAGATCTTGTTGTTCCTGTAAGTAAATTAAAATGACTGTTTTTGAGAAAAAAATTATAGTTTTATTTACCTGATATTATCATAATCATCATCATCACAATCACCGACAGCAACAGTGACCACTCGACTACCTTCTTGAGCTTAGAGGCGACAACGTGGAACTGATGATCAGCCAGAATCTTCCACATGGAAAGACACTGGCACGACATGTCCAGCAAAGATTCTAAATTCCTCAAAGATATCGCCTCGTCTGCTTCTAATTCAAATGCTAGAGAAAAAAAAATTGAAAATATTTCAATGTTTATTTATACAACAAATCGATTGCACTCATTATGCCGAGCAATGCTGAAAATGTTAAAATATGATGAGAATAATGAAATAACTTATTCTAATTACTAGCTGGATTCCTCTGACTGTCAATCGATATAACTTTGACACCACTGCACGGATTTTTATTAAACTCGGCATACTTACTCATTTTTTACTCGGATTTTGAAAATAAAATTACTTTTTAGATTTAAAAAACATGTTTGTTGTGTTTTCTTTTTCATGCCTGTCATCTGACAGACTTTGAACGGAAAGAGAATAATATTTAATTAATTATAATAATAATAATAATAATAATAATAATAATAATAATAATAATAATAATAATAATAATAATAAAATGAACGAACCTCTCAAGGAAGTGTTTCTTGGGATGGAAAAACTGGAAATAAAAAGAGAAAATAAAATTGAATTAATACAACTTTATCAGTAGCTTTAAAACTGCTTGATGAAAATAATAAATACTGAATATAACATACTAAATAACACTCAATAGTACTAAATAATACTAAATAATACTCATAGGTACTAAATAATACTCATAAATACTAAATAATATTCAATGGTACTAAATAATACTCATAAATACTAAATAATAATTAATAATAGTCAACATCTTTATTATTATATTATCATAGCATATGAAAACTTAATGAAACTGCTAAATAATTTTTATATTCAAAATCCATCCAAAGCTTGCACAGAGCATCCAATCAATCTTACCTGTCACCAGGTAGGACAGCCGACACTCCCGAATGTCCGGCGGCTGGTGCGGTGGGCACGTGGGTGAGCAGGGACGGGTTGTTTTGCAGGAGGGATTTGAAATCGAGACACTTTTGTAGAACGCAGGCGATCTGATCGCTGGTTAGCCGTGAGGTCAGCTGTTAGAAAATGATGATGATAATGATGATAGTATTTAAGATCAGCTGTTAGAAAGTGATGATGAACTCCGCCTCGCTAATTGCGAGCCAGTCCCAAGCCTGGATAAAGGAGGAGGGACAGTTAAAAGGAACAAATTTTGATCCACGACAGGAAGTACTTATACACTTCCTACATACAGCCAATTCAGTCTTAAAACACTTAGTGTAGAGGACTATAAACTATCATAAAAAAAAAAAAAAAAAAAGTGATGATGATGATAGTATTTAATATCAGCTGTTAGAAAGTGATGATGATAATATTTAAGATTAGCTGTTATAAGATTATAGTATTTAAGATCAACTTTTGTTCTGACACCATCCTCTACTACAAAAACTACTTCTTCTTCTACTACTACTACTACTACTACTGCTACTACTACTAATACTACTGCTACTACGACTACTACTACTACTGCTGCTACTACAATCACTACTACCACTAAAATGAAATAACATCATCTAACTACGAAAACAACTGCAAACACATCAACTCACCAGAACTTCACCGGTTTCCCGATGGGGCAGCACGGTTACCAGGCGATGAATCCAGACGGGTCTGAAAAAAATTAAAGCCAAACAGGTGCGATGAAAACTCGTTAATAATTAATTTAATGCAAAAACCAATAACTAACCTTAGAAGCCTAGCCAAATACAGGTAGAGACTTCTGTGATTGAGTGACGTACAGCTGTAGTTAAGAGTCGATGATTGGCCAAACATTGATTGGTTGGATTGCTGGTAGGGTTGTACAGGTGTCACCTGAAAGTTCAAATTCCTTCTCACCTGGCCGGGCATGGGTGTCGACATCTGATCTGTTCAGGTAAAGATAATCAAATGACAAGTTGTCACCTTCGCAGGTGTAGTCGTCACGTCACAACAACAACAATCGTAGCAACCAACGATCATCTACGGCACTAACCTGGAGTGAGAGTCTGACCAAAGTTTGGCATGAAGCCCTGATCCCATTTGTACATGCTGTATGCCCTGCTTGCAAGGGAGTTAACCTTCAGGTAAAAAATAAAATAATAAGTAACCATAATCATTTCTGCTGATTAATAACAAATACCAAGTGATGACTTGTTCAAGCTAATTCCTTGAAGTATCACACAGACACACACGCACACACAAACACATGTACACACTTTTCTGTAACTCATGTAATAAATTTACAGTCACTCTTCTGGACCAACCTGCAAGTGAGAAGCACTCCTAGCAGACATCAGTGCAAGACAATTGGTCATAGCCTGCTCCTGTGACCAATGAAACGAGCATTATTAATCATTATAATATTATAATAGTTAATGTACGAGAATATTGTCTTCTTAAAGTTTTTATAATAAAACAAATTAAATTATCCCGTAACTGTTTTTGATATAAACTTTTTCTCAAACCGAAATTTCTTACTTTGAGCAGTGAAAAATACGATCTGATTTGTTCAGAGTCGGCACCATGCTTCAGCAAGAGGTTCTGGAGCTGCTCACAGGGACTCAATTTCACAGCTATAACAACACCCTGGTGTAAATTTTGAATAAATTATAATAAATTATTGCTAATAATAGTAACAGCAGCTTTCTTCTACATAGTGGTTGAGCGTATTAGCATAAATAATTAAGCATTCATAATAATAATAATAAGCATTGCTACCAACCACAGAGGAGACAATGGCAAACTTCTTATTGGCTGAATACAGCTGAGTGACAACAGCTGGCGGATCGGGAAAATATGGGCCTTGCACTGCTGAACCATCACCTTGATGGTCAGAGTCACCACTAATGGGAATGTAAGGCATATGCACCAGCTCCTCCAATTGGTCGTTCTGCGTACGTATTTCTTCTATACTCCACACTTTACCGGCCAATTGGGTTCTTTCCTATTTTACAACGAATGAAAATATTGGGCAATTTAGGTTAGCATTTTAGCATACATAATAAAATCACATTTTTAAATATTCATGAGTTGTTAAACTGCATTCATCTTACATATGATTCACTGAGAAGATTGGCAAACGGAAAAGTGTCGCAGGAAATGACCCATAAGTTGTCCCCATCATCACTCGAATTAGAACAAGACATCAGGTAAGTACCTAATACAGGTAAATTAATCAATAAATCATCAACTTTATAGATTCTTTTGTATATTATAACATGGCTGACCAATCAAGTGACCACAAACCACATGTTGATTAACCAATCGAAATCCTCACCGTGAACGTACGCAGCCGTGTGAACGCTGCTGAGGTTAGCGAGTGCAAACGAAGGATAACTGAACCTCTGGGGACTACCCGCACCGCCCAAGAAGCCCGGCGGAAGACGGACGTGCAGCAGGTTGAGACAATTCGGAGCCGAAGCGGGGTCCTGGGGAGTGTCCGAGAAACCCCGTGTCGTGTAATAGAGACGAGCTCCTGTAATGTTTAATACAGGTTATACATCTATATGCGTACTGTCAAAGTCTCTAATGATGATATCATTCAATATCGGGAATTTTAATTTAAAAAAAAAAGGGCGCTTGTACCTGAACTGGTGACGGCCACGAGGTGGATCCGCTCTGAGTCGGAAGCTGGAACCGAAGATATGTGGACGATGCTCAGCACTTTTGATTGGTCGAAATTCCTGTATTGATGACAAATCGCATTATATCGAACTTTCATTTGGACACCACTCTCACGAATATGAAATGAACACAAGATTATGTAAAACTTTTCTATAAAGCCACGCATTTAAATAAAGATAGTCGTTGTTACCTTGAAATCCTCTTCATAGCTTTTTCATGATTGAGGTAAGCAATTTTATTGAACTTTGTTCCGTCTCTGCCCAGGTAAAACACCTTTATTAATTAAACAAAAACCAGGTGTGACTCAACAGAAAATAATTAACAGTATATATTAAACCTGACAAAAACACATACACGTATATAAAATAATGAAATAGGCTACCTGAAGGTTGCTCTTCTGAGACCTGGCAAATAGCAAGTTGCGACTTTCTTCGTAGCAGAGCTGGATGAGTGGATCTGAGAGCGAACGATGAAATAACGAATGAATAAAAGTGAACTAATACTCAAATTGGAAAAAAAATGCCAATACCATTAGCCGATGATATTATTTCAGGCACTCAAAATAAGCCGATAACGTGAATTAGTTACCCCCCCCCCCCCCGTTACGGTTATCAAAGGTTATCAAACCCGCGACTCACCCTCCTCCGAGAAATATGAGGTGATGAAGGACGGAACGATATAGGAAGAGAAACTGGTTGAGTGATTGATCTTCCTGCACGACCTACCACCAAACCAGCCTTGGTCGCCCTAGATATGTCAAAAATTGTAAACTCAATTAATTACATATTGTTTTTTAAGAAATAGTAAAAAACGAGAGACAAAAACAAACTTTATAATCGATTTCATAGAGGCAGCCATCTTTTCCGGTCGTGAAAATACGACCGCTGCGCGTGCCCAGGATGGAGGTCATGTGGACGTTGTCGGTAGCAACCGTGTACAGGGGATCAGGCAGGATCTGAAGGTCCTTGAAAGAAGTTTCTCTTTCGCCGACTGGAAAAGAACATAACAGGCAGACGTGTAAGTTTTGTGTAATAGATTTTTTTGCATGATGAAAGAATCAAGTTGAACCAGAACTGTGTTTACAGGTAATCATCAATACAGGTTATGATAATGAGGGATTAAAAACTCTGTTTTATGTATGGTGCTGTATGCTGTGATAACCAATCTGAATAATTATGATTAACTTGCAAGGTTTAAAAACGCAAAAATCGTAAAATGGTGATTACATCACTGGTTGTAACTATGATTCTAGTGTGAATCTGTGGCTGATAAAACTAACTTAAAATTATAAGCAAAGCTTGACCGATGATGAGTAGCTTACCGTAATTAGAAGAAGAGTTTGAAAATGTGACACCCAATAAGAGAATCTCAACCGGTGTAGCTAAACACAGCAAGTGGGAAATACGCGATTGGAAGATGTCTGTAAAGTAAATAAAACAACATGCGTGATAAATATACTGATCCCAATAATACTAGATAGAATAAAATCTCTGCAAAAAAGCTGATCTGAGCTCACTCGGTTTTGGATGGATTAGAGCTGCACTGAGAATCAGTTCATTGACTCTGTCGTAGTAGGCAATGTCGTTTCTGGAACACAACGAATGAATACAGATGTAAATTAAAATTTAATTTTGCAATTTATATAAATTTTAAGCAAAATTAATATTTTTTTAATTTGAGAAATATTAAAATACCAATTAAATCTTGATAGATTTAATTTTGAATTCACATATATCTGCATATAAATATATCTAAAAAATTATTAAATAAAATAATTAAATTTTAAAGCCATTTATTTGTTTTTACCCGTCATCATAAGTCCAGAGATAAATTTCATTATCTATGGTCAACCAGGCTCTATTAATTTCAGCAAATATTCCCATCTGACAGTTGCATTGCAGCTCTGTACGTAAATAAAAACTTTATATTATAGTGGTGTTAGACTTTATCTTCAAAAAGCGATTAGATTTTCTTAACAGCAAAATCACAAAACTGATAATAATAAAAGTTTTTTTAATGTATTATTTAAAATCCAATTAATTGTAGAATTAAAACAAAAACCATTATGTTATCAAAGTAGATAGGTAATCATTTACTCTGATGGGTTTGTCCTACAGTAGTCACGTTACGAACCAACAAAGTGAATGATTGCCAGTAAATAAATAAAATGGCCTACGTTTCAGTCTTTCTTGCAGCTCCACGGGCAACACCTTGACCTTTAAAGGAGACAATTCCGGGGTGGAGAAGTTGAGCATCGGGTACTCGTTCTGCTCGTTTCCTCCTACAGTTGGCTCATCTATAAAGAAAATGATGTGTGAGCTTCATATTTATTATAAACTACAAACAGCAATAACGGCCAGTTTAGTTACTTATTTTAGTTCTAGTAGTTTTAGTTACTGTAACTTATAAATATAACTGTAACCAACTTTATCTTTTACAGACTGGATAACATAATTATTATAATTACAAAAAGGCTTCAATTCAAAATATTTTTACAAGTCACGAAAAAATAATAGCCAGCAATTAACTTACTAAATGAATCTGTCCCCAGGAGCGACACCAAATCCAAATATTTTCCATCGGCATCTGAAGCCTGGTCTACAAAACTTGCCGCTCTTAGCAGCGGGTCCTGAAATGATTCTTGATACATTTTCAAACTAGAAAATAACTCTATTTGCTTTTCGCTCTTGGAAATATAATTTTGTTTCAGCTGCGTACCAGCATGTAACGCAAAACTAAAACGTGAATGAGAAAAAGTTACGCGAATTTTCAAAACACAACTAAAATGGAGCTAAAAGACATTTGATAAGTTAAGTTTGTTAAAATCAAAAAGTTGTAATTTTTTAATTTGTTAGTGTTTAAATTGTAATTAATGATTTGTTTATATTATATTTATTTTTGCAATTTTATATATAAATAAATAAAAAATATATATATATTGACATTTTTTAATTTTTAAAAATTGTAAAAAAAACTAAAAACGCAGATGAATTTTTCGAGAATTCTGGAATATTCTAAGAAAGAGCGTCTCCGTTGTTTATTTGTTAGTTTTTAAACTAAAACCAAACTTCTTGCGGCCGAGCGCTCGGATCGGGTCGGTATATTGAGGTTATTTGTATTTATCGATCACTTATAACCACGAAAATGTCCTACATGTTGCAGCATCTTCGTAATGGATGGCAAGTTGACCAAGCCATCCTGTCCGAGGAAGACAGAGTCGTCATCATAAGATTTGGCCATGATTGGGATCCTACATGCATGGTTCGTTTCGCTTGTCTAATAAATAATTTTAATTAATTTGATGAAATTTAAGTTGCTTTTATACTTGCAGGCTTTTAGTTGTTTTTTTAATATTATTAAGAAAGTGTCTCTTTGTGATCTCTTGCATTAAATTTATTAAATTTAAATATTTGTTAATTCATGTAATGTAATTCATTAAACTAATGTTAGGTTATGGATGAGACTCTCTACAAAGTTGCAGAAAGAGTAAAGAACTTTGCCACTGTCTACCTTGTTGACATAACGGAAGTGCCAGATTTCAATAAGATGTACGAGTTGTACGATCCATGTACAGTGATGTTTTTTTACAGAAACAAGCACATCATGATTGATTTGGGAACAGGAAACAACAACAAAATTAACTGGGCTATGGAAGACGAGCAGGAATTTATTGATATCATTGAGACTGTTTTTAGGGGTGCCAGGAAGGGCAGGGGTCTTGTCGTGTCACCAAAGGACTATTCCACCAAATATAGATACTAACTGATTTTGTCTTTAATGTACATAGATCTTAACTGTTATTTTGTGATGAATGTAAGTTGATAATGATATGGCATAGGTGCCAATTAAGTCAATGTTTTTTTATCCAATTGGAAACTTTTAATTGAAAAAAACGTTTCTTTGTTTTATAATTACTAAGTAAGGATCTGTTTGAGATATGAAATACAACTGTAAGATAATGTTGGCCTTGCTTAAGCCTGGATAATGGAGAAAGTAAAAAACAAGATCAAATTATGATCTGCAACAGGAAATATTTAAAAATAACTGTGAGAAAGGATTCTTCTCTCTTTAAACTTTGCTTTTAGTTTCTGCTCTTTGTGAAAATTTTTCAAATTGTGTGGTTATGCTAAAGTTCGTTCAGTAAGACTTTAGTTATGTGACTTGGATTTACACATACGGCACAGAAATTATGCACAGATTTATATGGCAAAAGAGAAGTCGCATTAACAAGGTCCTATTTTACTTGACTCTGTTTTGATACATTTGGTGTCGTAGTTTACAATCACGAAAAAGTGGTGGCTGGTGTGGTAAAAAAAGATGAGATAAAGCTCGGCGGCGCTGACCTTTAAAGAGATTGTGCAGTAATCTATGCCCTACTCCTCTTTAAAAGACGTTTTTACCTATATTCTGATAACATGGACTTAGCAGCGCGTGCGGAAATCGAACCGTAATGCATTCAAGTCGGCGCTCAGGACCCACTTAGCTATCCTGCCTAAAAGGAAAGATTAGCAAAGGGGAACACAGGCTTAGGCTTTTTAGAAGCTGGGCCTAAAACAGTGGTCGCGTTGTGAACTTCACCATTCGATGGGTAGAACACAGGGACATGTGGAAAGGTTTGTAACGTAAACGTGTCTACTGTAGGCCTTGCCCGTAGAAATAAATAATTGACGGCTCAAAAGTACCCACACTACACTGCTAGAAAAAAAATTTAATAAAAAAAATTAAAATTCAATTTTGCATAAAGTGGTTTAGCATAATTAAAATTTATAACAAAAAATAATTAGGTAAATTAAAAATAAGTTTCTATGCAGCGATCAGCCATGTTGAAACATTGATTTCTTGGTGGCCATTGTTGTTGCTTAATTTTCATTATCGCGCTTAATTTTCGTGCATTTGGTGGTGTAGCCAACATATAATTACGTAAAATGAGTCGTAGAAAGCCTGGTCCCCCAGATACTGACAGCATGGTATCTCTTAAAGTTGACAATCTTACGTTCCGGACGACTATTGATTCACTAAGGCGCGTCTTCGAAAAATACGGTGACGTTGGCGATGTGTACATTCCTCGTGATCGTTACACCCAAGAGAGTCGAGGCTTCGCTTTTGTTCGTTACTACGATGAAAGGGATGCAGAGGACGCTATAGATGCCATGGACGGAAAAATCTTGGATGGAAGAGAACTGAGAGTTCAAATGGCTAAGCACCCACGACCTATGTTGGCAACCTTCAGTAGAAGCCGGGGATCCAGTCGCAGGCGAAGGTATTTTTTTTTTTTTGACAATATATTAATATTTGACTTGTTTATGAAATCTCTAGAGAACTAGTGGTTTACATTAGGGTATACTTATGTTACTTATTCAATCAATAAATTGTATTTATATAGCGCTATTTCCATGGTGTTCAATAGCGCTCGGTCAGGAACTTATTAAAGAGATATGTTTTAAGTCCACGACTGAAAACTGTAGGAGAAGTAGAGTTAGTAAGAGAAGCAAGAAGAGAGTTCCAGAGATATATGGACCAGAGTAGGAGAAAGGGCATTTAGCAAAAGGGTGCTTAAGAGGGATTTGTATTAAGTTAGTTAAGCAGAGAGGAGAAGGACAATTTTTTATTTTATACATTAGTAGGCAGATTTAAAAAATCACCCTATATCTAAGAGGAAGCCAGTGAAGAAGAAAAAGATATGGAGAAATGTGAGAGAAGTAAGAGGTGCGAGAAACTAAGCGCACAGCTGAGTTGAAGGCTTTAGACTAGAGAGAAGATAAAGGGTAGTATAAGGGGTAGTATTAGTTTTTGTACACTTTCATAACTTTGTTTTCTTTGGCAGGTCATATTCTCGATCCAGATCAAGATCAGGTCGTCGTAGGAGAAGCTCTAGAAGTCGATCGAGGCAACGCAGTCGATCAAGGAGCAGGCAAGACAGACGAGACGATTCTAGTAAACGAAGACATAGCAGAGACAAAAGTCAAGAAAGAACCACTGACAAATCAAGGCACAGGAGCAGAGAAAGAGAGAGAAGTCAAGAAAAGGACACGGATAAAAATGACATGGACTCATCGACTCGTAAAGAAGAAAAGTCACGAAGCAGATCAAGAAACGTTCGCAAATCGGCAGAGAAAAGTCGCTCAAGATCAAAAGATTCCGTTGAGCTGGATAGAAGAGAAAAACGTTCGATGGAAAAGAACGATGACAAGGAAGACAACCATCGCAGACACAGCGACAGCGACGAGTAGATTGATAACAAAAGAGTTAATGATTGATAGAATCATAACTTGATGATTTTGCAGGTTTTGTTTTGAGGGACTGAAGTAGAGCCGCTGTTGCTGCAAAGCAGGTAGCAGATGAATCGTGTTGCAGTTTTAAGAATAAAAAAGGTTATTTTTAATAGTAATGATGTTGTGCTTATATCGGTATGTCAGGAATTTGTGATTTTTTTTTATTACATGTAACTTGGTTGATGTTTGTGTAACTGAATGCTGAATACACTTAGCTTACTAGCTTTCTAAAAATGGTAAATTTATGGCTTTGTGTTCTTGATAGTTTCATGTTGTGTATCTCTCATGCTAACTCTTACATAATAAATATATATATGTAGGGTTGGCGATGGTTTGCGGTCCTGCAGGCTGTGAGTAGCTGACTATTTTAAACGGACGATGGTGATTGGTTAAAACGTTGCCGAGGACTCAGCATGGAGCGGTGGCGGGGATTTCCAGTCAATCGTTTGAATGAGTCTTGTTGTAAGGCTTCTTCTTTTAATGATTTTCAAGCTGGTGGTCCATGACCATACAGCCAAGAAACGACTTATTGTTTTCTAAATTGTTAGTTAAATTTTATCAATAAAATTAACAAGCCATTTTTGTGTGTTATTTTTATTGTTAAATTGTAACAAAACAAAGCGTTATGAACATGGCAGATATGTACAGTCTTCAGTTAAGAGAGTCTGTGCCCAGGTCCCGTGAAATATTTCTTGTCCTGTCCGTCTTGTCGCTTCTGGGGCTGGCCTGTCGAAGGTTCTGATCCCAGTGTGGCAATCCTTGGCGTTACTCCTTGTGCCCTGTTAGGTCCACGCTGGGTGTTAGCGGGTCTGCCAGTTCCGAAAAAGCTGAACAGTGATGGTACAGCTCCGTTTGAGCGGCTATAATTTACTACAGCAAATAGTAATCCAGAAAATAGGAGACCCCTGAATCCCATTAGTAACAGAGATAAAAGAAAACCGCACGATACAATTGGTGATACTGGATAAGGTCCAATGTGCCAGGTTGGCACTCCATAAGAAGTTAGTCTCTGGTCAATAGAGTCAAACATATTTGCAGTTGGGCCGTGTCCCACCACTTCATCTCCACGTTGCTGTGGTAGATTGTGAATCCCTGAGTCTGCAGCATTCTAAAGAATAAAAATAATGAATCTTTGGAAGTAAAATATTTAATTACAAGTATTATAGTTTTTATTTATCATACCCTGGGTCTGACTTCGCCACTAGTGTTAGGTTGCAGTACCGACTTCTTAGCTCTTGGATCATCATCTGCTACGATCTCTCCATTTGCAAGAATTTTCATGACAACAGCTGAGTTTAGTGTTTTAGTCGGACAGTCGAGATATAAAATCGAAACGGTACAGGTAACACTTTATATATATCGAAATAAACGCGTTAATATGCGAAATCACCTTTAATGCACTCAAATCGCCTAAATCAGACCGAATACAATAAAATATCAACTTCTAATCATCAGTCATACATTTATTACTCGTAACTGGTGTTATCATTGATATATCAAAACGTAAACAATTAAATAGCGATGGAATTTTTGCTATTTAATATAAAACTAAAAACGTGTAAATTATTAGTTATTAATTTATTGTTATGTATTAATTAAACTACTTATAAATATCACAGGGCATTTATAATAAAAACGTTTTTATCAGCACATTCTTCTGAGACTCTTAGGTCATGATAATGATAATGATAATGGTTATCTAGTCGACGTCTGGGTTGTTTTAATAAATAGGTGGGTATTTAATTCAGCTTGTATTTGCACATTGATCTACTCAAATCTACTCTTTTGGAAGTTGTTTTATCATGGGTAAATTTTTGTCATGCATGAAATCAGCAGATCCTCCCAGAGAAAGTTTTAATAAGAATAAGGTTGGTTGACAAATTAATTATTACCTAATAAATTTATATATTATTATGTATGAATGATCTTTTCTCATTCTAGAATCTAGCCTAGTCTTTCTTCCTAGTCTAGTCAGTCTAGAGTGTAGCCTAGTCTTTCTTCCTAAGTAGAGAATAGAGTAGTTTAGTAGTAGTTATGAGTCAATTTGTATTACCATAACATGGTTGAATTGATGATTATGTTAAAAATAATGTCAGTAGCCACACAAACTTCTTCTTTTAAGTTGCTCTCCAAGATAACTAAAAGGAGAGCAGCTTAAAAGAAGAAGTTGGTAATCCTGCAGTATAGCGTCCTGAACCGATTTCGATGAAAAAACGGTTTAAAAAACTGTTTAATAGAATAACCATAGAACATTATCAAAACATATTACGAACAAGTATTTTACAGAAAAACTTACTAAAAACCGACTTTAAGCAAAAATATCCAAAGGCAATGTTGACACGCGGAATAATACAATTCAAGGAATGAAAAGCAAGGAAGAGTTAATATTCCAATAAAATAACATAATAAAATAATAAATACATTTTAACAAGTTACAAATAAATTTTTAATTATTTACATTTTAAAAAATCAGAGCGCTGAGTGGAAATTTATCTATGACTAGCGGGGGATCCAGCGTTGCCCGAGGTTTTCCCATCATTTTTCTCTCGCTCCCGTTTCCTTCTCCGCTAGTTTTCTCGCTCCCGATCATTTTCCCGCTCCCGATCGTTTTCCCGCTCCCGATCGCCTTCCCGTTCCCGGCCGCATTCCCGCTCCCGATTGCTCTTCTCTTCCTGGTCGCTTTCTCGCTCGCTCTTTTGCTCTCCAAACGATTCTGCTTGCCACATGACCTCTAAAACTCAAAATTTCTGCTCCAAGAAATATGATAGAAACCGTACCAAAGACAGCCAAGTTGCCAAGTACTTTTACTTTGATATTATTTCAATTTTTCTTGGTGTTCTGTTGCTAATTTATTGTTTTCAATGTTTTTTTATATTTTTCTTAAGGCAATTTGACATAAAGAGCCGCATTTAAAGAAACGGTTTTAGACATGGAGCGGGTTACGCAACTCGTACTTCTAAAGCAAACTAATATTTTTCAATTTTTTTACTTTCAAAATTTTTTATATTTTTTTTTCCTAAATTGTCTATTTTTTTTTAAATGTGTTTAATTTTTATTACCTTTATTCCTACTGTTCACTTCTATCGCTATTGACAAATAGATCTTCATCGGGAACTACGTTAACTTCGGGAGTAATTTATAAATGTTCTAAAGTGCTATAATTTTTGTTTTTTTTTTCAGTTATTTATGTTGTAATTAGTCTTTATTTCCCTTATTTATGTTTTATATATCATTTACGTTAAAAAAACCGGCCATTTTTCATCGAAATCGGTTCAGGACGCTATACTGCAGGATTACCGAAGAAGTTTGTGTGGCTACTGACAGGTTATCTTTCCTACGGACGGCCCGTGCCGAAAAAATAGTCGTATTTTGTTACATTAAGATAAAAAACAAATTTTATACCAAATTGAATTTAAAAAAAACATTTATCGTAATTTGAGATACTTTGAAAAACGGTAAGTAGTACCCTTCGAAGCACTATTTACATCGCAGTTGTGAGTGGTGAGGTACGATGATCGTATGAATGAAATGAATAAAAAAGGAATAAAATTAGTTTATAATAAATTTTTATTTAAGAAACAAACTATCAGTTATAAAAAAAATTAATTTTAAATTTTAAAACTTTTTCTGCGTAAAACGATAAAGAACAAAAGGCGAGAGAAACAACCAAGTAATCCCGCTAGTCACTTTATATAGGATTGCTGCTATTGCCTCGGCGGTTCGCCGTGATTGCAATCTGTAAAATTGCAATCCCGTATTAAAGTTAAACCCTACCCCTAACTCTAACGCTAACCCTATCTCTACCCCTATCCCTAACCCTATCCTATGTAGTCGCATAAGAAGTTTCAAAATAATTTTTTTTAATTTCACTAATATTTTTAAATAAAGGTACAAATTCTGAGTTTGAATATACCATATAGTGTAAAAAAAATGATATTAATAAAGGTATAGCGAATCAAAGATCGCATACCGGTGCCTACCGCCATGGTAATAGTCATAACGTTATATAACACGCTACGCGATTCCTTCGTTTACACTTTTCCTTAAAACTCAAATTTTTTCTATTTAAAATTTTTTAAATTATAATTACATTATTCAATTAATTAAAATAATTTTATATAACATTTTCCCATTTTAAATGAATTATTTATACTAATTATCATAATGTTTAAACTAGTGTTTACTTTTCATCGTGTTTATAGTTAATTATAGCCGAGAATTATGTATTAATCCGCCACACGTTCATGGGAAAGATTACCGTTAAAACTATAAAAATTGGTTTTAGCAAGTTCAAAAATAAAACTTTGGCTTTAAAAAAAGTTTGTGTTGTATTGGATTTTATATTAAAGTAGTTTATGTTGAGATCATGAGATTAATGAGTAGTTGATGAAGGGGACCGGCAAGTCGTGGGTAAGGTTTTTACTTCAGGGAGTAGGTGATTCATATTTGTCATAAAAAATATATTTGTTTGCAGCCCCCTTCAACAGGGAAAAACGACATTTACAGTGTTGTGAAGGATTACCATTTGCCAAATAGACTAAATGCAGACGTGAGCTTAGATTTAGTATAATTTGAAATAAATATTAAAATTAACAAAATTGAGAATATTTAGCTTTTTTCTATATTTTAGTTCTGGACTCTGCCTTCACGTGCAACACCAGAAGACAGACTGGCCAAAGCTTTAGTTTTCCTGAATGTCTATTTGAGCACTGAGGTAATGAGAAAATCGAAGTGTAATGTTTTACAGACAATTCAACTACTTTCATTTTTTTCTTCTAAAATGCATTTTATCCAAATTATTTTTATTTGCTACTCATATATATATATATATATATATATATAACTAAACTAAATTGAATTGATTATCTGCTATCTTAGGTCATCTGCCCAGCCATAGATAGGTTTAATAGAAATGAACACATTTACAGAAAAGAAAGAAAACTCAAATATCATTAAGTGCCTTGTCATCAAGTTGACGTCGCTGTCCACCTTCTCTTCTTTTAGTGAACGTAGTTATCAAATCATCAAACTTTACTATCTCTATTTTAATGGAAAACCATTTAAAATAATATCGTGAATAACATCGTATTTCCATACTCCTAATTTATTCTGAAAAACCTAGTGAGTTGTAGTGTTTACAATTGCTCACAAACATCTTTTTTATAACAATTAACATACTTTCTACGTTTTGCTATTAACATTCAAGGTTTAATATTTAATTCCAACATACAGTTTTTTTCTTGTTGTATTAATTTATATTTTTATAAATATATACTTTCACTACTTACCGTTGTAGATTGTATGTTGTTTTTGTTTTCAGTGAACCTGGGAAAAAAGATTTTTGTGTTGTCTTTTCGTATTTGTTTTCTAGAGTGGTGGATTGCATTTTAGTGTTATCTGTTTTTCATTTTTTACACTTTTAATGGTTTACTTATGTTATATTTTTTGTTTTTTTTCCTTAAATCGATGTTCATATATCAAAGCATTTCATTTCATATATTGATAATATCACCTGACAACATTAACAATATCATTTCTTGTTTATTCGATTTACGATTCAAATCTTTTTTGAGCCAATTACAGAAGTATCTGTGTTTCAAGTTGTGGGCAAATTTTAATCGAGTTCTTTTCGTTGTGTTTAAATGCTAATTATTTATTTTTATTGTGCTTGCATGTATTGCTTTGGTTTGGTTTGGTTTTCTGTTTGAAATATCTATTTATATTTATTTATATTTCAAGTAATTTTGACAGATCTTTATTGTGTTTGTGTCGATCAAGTAATTACTGTGTTTGTGTAGATTGTTTGTATTAACAATGTAGTTGTTATTTTTCGTACAGAGGTTCGTATTTTAACGGATTCTTCTCTCGTATGTGTCAATTATTCTAACCGATGTGTCTTTGATGACGGGGCACCACTGTTAGTATTAATCTATCGATTGTACCTGTCCAGTATCTTCGAGATGCTTCAACATATGAGTTGGGTGAAATTTTCACCTTTCCATGCAAGCAAGTATTTTCACAAGTTTTATTTATTTCACCAATATATTTTTAGAGATTGTTATCTTTTTCTGCAAAACGAGTTTAGCTTCTCTTTTTAAATATATTTTGCATCCGTGATATATTGTTATTTTTAGAAACGAGTTGATAGTTCGAGCTACTTTTGTACTTTGATTTTGATGTATCAGTTTTTTATGGTTTCCTTTGTATGTTTTGTGCCGTTTCGATATTGTTTTGGTAGATTCTGCTACTCTTTGAATTCTGGATTTGTTTGATTTTAATTCATTATGAAATGTATTAACAGAAGTCAAAGTTACTTAATTTTATCCACTCTCTCTTTCTCTCTCTCTCTCTCACCCATGCATGTTGCAATTTATATGCCAGCTTGCCATTTGCCAACAACTTACATTACTCTACTAACGGTCTGTAATTTAGACCTTTAAAAAAATTTACATTAAAAAAATGAAAAAGAGTCTATTTAGCCCTAATAAATATGGTGTCATTTGTTTTTGTGGTGTAAGGTGGGTGAAATAACCCATTGATGGAGTTAAATGATGAATGAAATGACCTGATGATGGAATTGGCTGCACAGTGAAGTTTCACAGCATAGCTTGCTGGTAGAAACGTTTCGCAGCTGCATGTTACACGCCCTTCAAAATAAAATGCATTAACCCGTTTCGGTACCATTTGTGCAGCTGTTTTTTGTAGACCTATTTTGGTGCTAATTGCACCGTCGTTTTATGCAGACCCATTTTGGTGCTAATTGTGCAATGGCTTTGTGCAGATTCGTTTTGGTGTCAATTGTGCAATGGCTTTTCGCAGCTTCTTGTTACACGCCCCTAAAAATATAATAGACTAGCCCGTTTTGGTGCCAATTGTGCAGTAGCTTTTCGCAGCTATTTATCACGCGCCCCTCAAAATATAATAGAAAAATTTTGATATATTCGCTAGGTGTCAGTTTATTTAGATGTAGGGACATCTATCGAATGAATGTTTTTTTCCGAATTTTCAGCTTTCGATTTTTTAGAATTTAAAACTTTAAATCGATCTAGCGCCTAAACGGTGCGTCCTAGAGCAAAACGGACGTCATTTTCGGGGTTCTCAAAGGGGGGGGTATGGAATCGTCCCAAGATTAAGTTAGTCCAAAAAAAAATTTTTTTTTTTTTTTTTTTTTTTTAAGAGCGAAGTTATACACCCCTCAAAATATAATAGATTAACCGGTTTGGTACCAATTGAGCAGTGGCTTTTCGCAGCTTAACGTTACACGCCCCTCAAAATATAATAGACTAATTCGTTTTGGTGCCATTTGTGCAGTTGCTTTTTGTAGACCCATTTTAGTGCTAATTGTGCAGTTGCTTTCTGTAGACCATTTTGGTGCTAATTGTGCAGTCGATTTTTACAGACCCATTTTGTTGCCAATTGTTCAGCTGCTTTTTGCAGTCATTCTGGTGCTAATTGTGCAATAGCTTTTCGCATCTTCTTTTACCCTTCTTTAGACATATTCGCTAGGTGTCACTTTATTTAGATGTAGGGACGTCTATCGAATGAATGTTTTTTTTTCAACTTTTCAGCTTTCGATTTTTTAGAATTAAAAACTTTAAATCGATCTAGCGCCTAAACGGTGCGTCCTAGAGCAAAATGGACGTCATTTTCGGGGTTCTCAAAGGGGAGGTATGGAATCGTCCCAAGATTAAGTTAGTCCAAAAAATTTTTTTTTTTTTTTTTTTTTTAAGAGCGAAGTCATACACCCCTCAAAATATAATAGATTAACCGGTTTTGGTACCAATTGTGCAGTGGTTTTTCGCAGCTTAACGTTACACGCCCCTCAAAATATAATAGACTAATTCGTTTTGGTGCCATTTGTGCAGTTGCTTTTTGTAGACCCATTTTAGTGCTAATTGTGCAATTGCTTTCTGTAGAACCATTTTGGTGCTAATTGTGCAGTCACTTTTTGCAGACCCATTTTTTGCTAATTGTGCAATGGCTTTTTGCAGACCTATTTTTGGTGCCAATTATGGATTCGCTTTTTGCAGACGCATTTTGGCACTAATTGTGCAATGGCTTTTTGGAGACCCATTTTGGCGCTAATTGTGCAATGGCTTTTTGCAGACTCGTTTTGGTGCCAATTGTGCAGTGGCTTTTCGCAGCTTCTTGTTACACGCCCTAAAAATATAATTAAATGGACTAGCTGTTTTGGTGCCAATTGTGCAGTTGCTTTTCGCAGCTACTTGTCACACGCCCCTCAAAATATAATAGACAAATTTTAATAAGACTTGCCCGTCCACTTTTCAGCTTTCGATCTTTTAGAATTAAAAACTTTAAATCGCTCTAGTGCCTTAACGGTGCGTCCTAGAGCAAAACCATAGGCCCCGACTCCATTGGGCCCGACGAGCTCGGGCCCCTCCAATCTTAGACGCCAAGGGCCCGTTATAAAGATGATATCTTTTTATTTTAGTTAGAAAAAGCTTTGTTTCTTTTTATAACTTTTTAGCTTTCGATTTTTGCAGACCCATTTTGGCGCTAATTGTGCGATGGCTTTTTGCAGACTCGTTTTGATGCCAATTGTGCAGTGGCTTTTCGAAAGGTTAAAGGTCATTCTCAAGGTTATAACTTACGAACCTACTAATTCATTTTTTTTGAACACTATATTAAATGTATATAATACACATAAAATGAATAGCTGGTGAGTTTTAAAATGTTTGGTAATCTGCCATCTCTACTTTAGAAACTGCTTATTTATATTATTTGTTTACAGTTTTACAGACATTACAGAGCGGTAGTCCGATTTGATTTTGCATTTACATATTTCTTTAAATTTGTATTCTCTATTTAGATATATAATTTTAGATTCACCATGATGGATTCTTCAGCGTCGGTAAAACATTATTGAATAATAATAATAATAGATTAATATGATTAATAGATGCATCCTTTTTTTAAATAAGATAATATTTATTTAAGACTTAAATTTTAAGTCTTTAAGTCATTTTAAGTTTGTATTCTCAATCACTCAACCAGTTATGTTTTTTTTTTATTCTTTAGTTACTATAACTTTGATTTAATAAATAATTCTTGGTTACATCTGGCATGTAGATATTTCAGAAGATTTAGTTTATATTTACTATAATTTTGGGAGTTTTTGGTTACGATATGTATATGACTGATTTGTCATAGTTTACATTTTTACAACTGATTTTTTTCATTTACTCATCCTGCACGTACAGTCTTCGTATCCCGCGATGGAACTTGACTGCCGAGGAGACGACAGCGGCAAGGCCCAATGCTGGCCGTCTTGGGTCAACATCGGAGTTCCGGTTGTCATGAGCTTTACTTTTGTCATCATCCTCGTCCTCATGTTCATCTTTTGGCCGAAGCAAAGGATGCAGAATAACAACGATAGCGACAAAATTCCGACTGCAGCATTAGTGAGATTGAGTTTTGCTGTTTTTCTTTTATTGACTAATATAGTTATATCATCTCAATGAGCCTTGTGTCAAACTTGTGTTATATATTGTATGGTTTTGGTGGATATGTTACGTTTTTTAAACAATGCATTTTGACGTTTTATAACTTTTTTTTTATCTTTGCTTTAATAAATATAATTTAGAAGCTAAACTGCTTTAAAATTATTATCAGTATGCAGCAGGATTGAGTGACTTTTATATTTACATTTTCTCAAGTGTTTTTATCAACTTGAGTCTTCAAATGTCCACCTACTCATAATAATTTATTATAATTTTATACCTACTTAGAGAATCAATAACAGAACACAAAGAATTGATTAATCAAGCATTTTGTGCTTATTTTATAATTTATTAAAATCATAACTTTTTTTATTATTTTTTTATAAACACCAGGTACCAAACAATCACTGCAACAATGATCACGAAGTTGAAGTCTTCGAAGTGGACTGCAAAGTTGCACGATTGTAGGCCGTCGCCCGTGGCGACGAATTTTGTTTATTTTCAGAAGTTCGTCATGCGAGTTTAATGACACGATGTGAGTTTATCAGTCGCGATCAATCGGGCAGTCGGCGACTATTGACGGAATGTTCGCTGAAAGGAATTACTGGTTGTAATTATGTGGTAATTGTGGTTCAATTAGTTTGAATGTGTTGTTATCCATGACATCTTTATTTTTGTCAATTTGTCATGTTAATATATATTATGACTATATGTAACACTTCCATAGACTGACTGAACTTTCAAGACTTTTTGGGCGGGATTTTTGTTTATACTTTGCACTGATTTAGTTCTCTCTGTTATATTATTAAACATCTTTTTTTCTCTGGTTATAAGATTTTTTTAAGAGAGATAATTTACAAGGAAATAGTGAAACTATAGTATTTTAATCATTTTTTTTTCAATATTGGGATTTATCACAAATCAATATATCGTATACCATTAAAACTAGTTTGAGTCATTGGAAATTAGTTATTATTAGTCTTGTCTGCTGTTTCCGTCATCATTCAAATGTGTTTTTCTAATGTTGCAATTGTTGCATCGAATGACACGTATAAATCATTTCAGACGTTTTAAACTCCAATTTGCTATGCCATCTCCCAGTTTTAAAAATATAAATGTATGCCTGCTTGTGTTTGAAAGTAACTGCTTAATTGACACCGACTTAATGACAATTTTCGATTCTCTTAAATAAATTCTGAAGCTCAACGTGTTTCATTACACATGTGCACATATATATATACAACTTTTATAAATATGTATATTGTATTGTAATGATATATATATATATATATATATATATATATATATATATATATATATATATATATATATATATATATATATATGTATATATATATATATGTATATATATATATATATATATATATATATATATATATATATATAATATATATATATAATATATACATCAATTTCCTATACTTTAAGTTCTGACTGTGAAAAAACAGTTGAACTTCAATAAATGAAACTGAATTCTAAAATTCTACTTATATATACTGGGTAGCATGTCTATAAAGAGAAGATCACGTAGCAATAGCGATGAGAGGTCAACCGTTAGGAAGTCCAGAGTGACATCTTCAGTTGTGAAAGCTGCTGAGAGAACAAAAGTTGCAAAGGAACAAAAGGTTAATAGAAAGAAGGAATCAAGTGTTAGTCCTACAAGAAGAAGGTCTGAAAGTTCAAGTTCTAGCGATGAAAGTGTAAGGCGGCAATGTAACAACCAATCTGAAATGCACAGAAGGGTAAACGTAGACAAATCTAAGCATGGTAGTGACTTACGAGAAAGAAAGAAAAAGCGAAGATCAAATACTAGTAATAGTCGTTCAAACAGCAGACAGAGGCATAGGGTAAGGCGCCGAAGTAGCAATCGTGCTGAAAGGCACAGAGCTGTGAACGTAGACAGATCTACTAGATATAGGAGAGAATCACGAGAAAGTGAGAAACGGCGAAGATCAAAGAGTAGTGAGAGCCGTTCAAATAGCCGAAAGAGGCATAGGTATAACAGTCCGCCTAGAAGAAACGGCCTGTTGAAATATCCTGAAAGAAAACGTTCAAATTCAAAAGATGAAATAAAAAACAGAAAGGATGAAAACGAAAACCACAACCCGCCTGGGAAACGCACAAAAAATACATTGCCAGACGTTTTGACCCGAGCCGGTGGGGCATACATACCTCCGGCTAAACTTAAAGCAATGCAGTCAACTATTACAGACAAAAGCAGTGCTGATTATCAAAGAATATCATGGGAAGCCCTGAAGAAAAGCATTCATGGACTTGTAAACAAAGTATCTTCTTCGAATGTGGTTGAAATCAGTACGGAGATGTTCCGGGAGAATATAGTTCGCGGCAGAGGGCTTCTGGTTAAATCTCTCATGCAGACTCAGTCGTCGTCTCACATTTTCACCAGCGCTTATGCTTCTCTGGTGTCCGTTATCAATTCGAAAATTCCTCAAATTGGCGAACTATTGCTGACTAGATTAATTCTTCAATTCAAACGAGGCTTCAAGAGGAATGCAAAAAATCAGTGCTTATCGTCGACCAAATTCATTGCCCACATGTTCAACCAGAATATCGTTCACGAAGCGCTTGTCTTACAAATCCTGATTCTGCTACTCGACAAACCGACAAACGACTCTATCGAAGTGGCCGTCGGTTTCTTGAAAGAATGCGGACAGAAGTTGTCGGTAATTTCGCCGACGTGCGTTAACAGCGTTTTCGACATGCTCAGATCAATCCTAAATGAATCCGATCTTGAAATCAGAGTCATGTACATGATCGAGGTCATGTTCGCCATCAGGAAAGACGGTTACAAAGACCATCCAGCCGTTCTCGAAACTCTGGATTTGGTCGAAATTGACGATCAATTTATTCACATGATGACTCTGGAAGACGAACTGAACTCCGATGATAGACTCAATGTTTTCAAGGTCGATCCCCAATACGAGGAGAACGAAGAGAAATACAAGGAAATAAAAAAAGAAATCTTGGGCGAGGGAAGCTCTGATGAGGAAGAAGATGGCGGTAGTGAAGGAGACAGTGAAGATGAAGAATCAAGCGATGGGGAAACCACCGGTGATGGCAAAATGATAATAGAAGATCAAACGGAAACTAACATGGTGACTCTAAGAAGGACCATATACTTAACAGTCCAGTCCAGTGTGAATTTTGAGGAATGCGCCCACAAACTCTTAAAGCTCCAGTTGAAGCCCGGTCAGGAGACGGAGCTATGCCATATGATCATGGACTGCGCAGCACAGTTAAGAACGTACGAAAAATTCTACGGTCTTTTGGCGCAGAGGCTCTGTCTGCTGAAAAAGATATACGTTGAGAGCTACGAAGAAATGTTCAAGGAGCAATACGACACCGTTCATAGGCTGGAAATTGTCAAGCTTCGGAATGTGACGCTGTTCTTCGCATATCTGTTGTATTCAGACTCCATCTCGTGGGAGGTCATGAAGTGCATCAAGCTAAATGAGTATGACACAACTTCATCTAGCAGAATATTCATTAAAATACTCTTCCAGGAGCTCGCGGCGTACATGGGCAACTCGAAGCTGAAAGACAGATTGGGAGATGTTACACTACAGACCTCTTTCGAAGGTCTTTTCCCGAAGGATAACACACAGAATACTCGTTTTTCGATCAACTTTTTTACGAGCATCGGACTCGGAGGACTCACTGAAGACCTGAGAGCTCATCTGGAAAATACAAAGAAAATCGCTCAGAAATCCCAGTTGGCATCGGATTCATCATCGAGTGAAGAAGACAGTGACAGTGATTAATCAAGAGAAATATATAAATAATTTGATTTAAGAGTTGATATTATAAATATAAGTAAACATTTTACATTAAAATGATTATTATTGTGTAATGCGTGACAAATTCTTGGCTGGAAATTGTGTACGTAGTTTTCGTCAAAAACCAATAAATGAAATTGAAGTAAAAAATGAAATAAACAAAAAATTAAAAACTCATTTTTACAAACTTTTATTCAACTTACAATCTGTGTGTGTGTGTGTGTGTGTGTCTTTCTCTGTACGCATATCTTGCAAGTAAAATTTAATTAGCTTTTTGACTAGCTAGGAAGCTGAAACTTCCAGCATAGCTTTATATTGGATGACAATACATGATTCGATAGAAAAAAAAACAAAAATCCGTCCGTGGAAATAGGAAAAAGAAAGTACTGTCTAGCAAAAAAATTAAGTTTTGTTTGTCTGCTGTTTCTCTTTCATCTTTTCTTCAGCTAATTTCTTTGCGTTACCACTTTCTCCCAGCACAATGGAAAATGGTACGCGATTGAACTTTAAGAGGAGCCAAAAGTTATTTTTTCTGAAACTGATCCGCCATAAACCAAGCGGTCGTGAATGAGAGAAAATCCTAAATATGGAGGTAGTTTGTATGGAAGATTACTGTGTATAATATATATATATATATATATATATATATATCTATATATATAAAAATGAATGTTTGTATGTTAATGGGCTTTATGCATTGCTACACCATTCATCCGATCGTAATGAAATTTTCACACAACCTTGAGAGTCAAGGGGAATCAAATATAAAAAAAAATTTTTTGAAATCCGTCAAAAAATGAGCGGAGCGGAGCGGGTGAGCGAGCGGGAACTACACACACACACACATATATATATATATATATATATATATATATATATATATATATATATATATATATATATATATATATATATATATATCTATATATATAAAAATGAATGTTTGTATATATATTAATGTCCTTTAGGCATTGCTACACCATTCATCCGATCGTAATGAAATTTTCACACAACCTTGAGAGTCAAGGGGAAAGTCAAATAAAAAAAAAATTGAAATCCGTCACAAAATAAGCAGAGCGGAGCGGGTGAGCGAGCGGGAACTATATATATATGTATGTGCGTATGTATGTGTGTATGTATGTATGTGTATGTGCATGTATGTGTGTCTGTGTGTGTGTTTATGTATGTACTAGCGGAGATACCCGGCGTTGCCCGGGTTTTTTAGAGGTTTTTCTAATGTTTGTCTCTTTCTCTCCCGTTTCCTTTCCCACCTGCTTTCCCACTCCCGTTCGCTTTCCCGTTTTCGGTCGTTTTCCCGCTCCCGGTCGCTTTCCCGCTCCCGGTCGCTTTCCCGCTCCCGGTCGCTTTACCACTCCCGGTCGCTTTCCCGCTCACGTTTGCTCTCCCATTCCCGCTCACGCTTGCTTTTCCGTTCCCGCTCGCTGTCCGTTCCGGGTCGCTTTCCCGTTTCTATAATAGACAAACTAACCCACAAACATTCATATATATATATATATATATATAGTCTTAGCAAATCTATTTTACGTTTTGTAGGCTAACAGAAGTTATGAAAGAATGGAAAAGAAAAATGAGCGTGAACGGGAGAGCAACCGTGACCGGGAATGGGAGAGCAAGCATGACCGGGAACGGGAGAGCAAGCGTGAGCGGGAACGGGAAAGCGACCGGGAACGGGAAAGCGACCGGGAACGGGAAAGCGACCGGGAACGGGAAAGCGACCGAGAACGGGAAAGCGACCGGGAACGGGAAAGCGACCGGGAACGGGAAAGCGACCGGGAACGGGAAAGCGACCGGGAACGCGGAAAGCGACCGGGAACGCGGAAAGCGACTGGAATCGGGAGAGCAAGCTTGGAAGGAAACGCGAGCAAGAGAGAAAATCGATAACAGAACTTCTGAGCGGGAAAGCGACCGGGAGCTGGAAAACGACCGAGAGCGGAAAAGCGACCGGGAACGCTACGAAAACGGGAAAGTGGAGAAGGGAACGGAGCGAGAGAGACAAACATTAGAAAAACCTCTAAAAACCCCGGGCAACGCCGGGTAACCCCGCTAGTATATATATATATATATACATTTATTAATGTAAATAGGTCATAACCATAGCATTGCCACACAGCGCGCGATCCAAATAAAAAAAGACACACATATATACTTTCCTATTTGCAACCTCCAGAAGGTAAATGAGCAGATGCAGAGCGCAGCGTATTGTATTTACTTTATTCTCCATAAAAAAACGTTATTTTTAAAACTCGCAAATATCAAATTATATAGGTATCAATTGTTATTTGTTTACGGCCGTATAAATTTATCTTGATCCGAAATCACCCGGGCCAGGGTGTTTACGAGAGTGCATGCGACATTTGATATATACCGTTAGTGTCGCTACTGCTGTTGATTGGCTAGAAGAAGTTTCAGTTTATCGGGTGAAGTTATTTATTCTTTTTTATTACAAGTATAAGTGTTGTTATTTTATCGCTCTCCATCCAGCATAGATGATTTAGACGGATATCCGTTTATAAGCGCCACCAGGTAAAAACATCAACACTGGATCTGTAAGTTAAGCTCTGTGGAGTTTTAAACATCTGCTATAAACAAAAATTATCCAGGTTTAAAAGCTTAAATAGGTAAATTGTATCGAAGCAAGTCGCAGCCAAGGAAAATTTAGAGACTATTCTAGAATATAATACCACTATAGGTGGTTACCTGGCGACAAGCCTTTCCCGCGCGTTACGGATGTAATTAGGTGGTCATCGGTTTGGGCTACTATATTAGACTAGCAGTGCCCGTAGCGGCTTCGCTCGCATGAAATTAGAGAATTTGAACCGTGCATACATAGTAGAGTACTGCACGGATCAATTTTTAGGTCCCGGCTCGGCCTATCGACAACTTGGCCCAGCCCGTTTCAAAAACCGAAATTCCTGGCCCGGCCCGTTTTTACAGGCCTAGAAGTTCTATATACTTGATGAAAAACTTCGGCCCGTCCCACCTTGACTTCAGGTTTAGCCCGGCTTTTTATGATTATCACACTTTTGTGATTATCACACTTTTTGTGATTATCACACTTTTTGTGATTATCACACTTTTTGTGATTATCACACTTTTTGTGATTATCACACTTTTTGTGATTATCACACTTTTTGTGATTATCACACTTTTTGTGATTATCACACTTTTTGTGATTATCACACTTTTTGTGATTATCACACTTTTTGTGATTATCACACTTTTTGTGATTATCACACTTTTTGTGATTATCACACTTTTTGTGATTATCACACTTTTTGTGATTATCACACTTTTTGTGATTATCACACTTTTTGTGATTATCACACTTTTTGTGATTATCACACTTTTTGTGATTATCACACTTTTTGTGATTATCACACTTTTTGTGATTATCACACTTTTTGTGATTATCACACTTTTTGTGATTATCACACTTTTTGTGATTATCACACTTTTTGTGATTATCACACTTTTTGTGATTATCACACTTTTTGTGATTATCACACTTTTTGTGATTATCACACTTTTTGTGATTATCACACTTTTTGTGATTATCACACTTTTTGTGATTATCACACTTTTTGTGATTATCACACTTTTTGTGATTATCACACTTTTGTGATTATCACACTTTTGTGATTATCACACTTTTGTGATTATCACACTTTTTGTGATTATCACACTTTTTGTGATGGGGAGCCTTATTTTATCAAGTGTTTCATGTTAACGAAAATTTGCATTAATTGATCGCTTGGAGTAATATTTTTCATTTTTCTCCAGAAGAAAAATCATCTGACCGTAACAATTAGTTATTATTTTAATCCACGTACACGAACTACATGGATTAAGCTCGTAGTAAGAAAATTCGGCAATCTTAACGCGAACAGTAGGACTGATTTACTTCACACCCTCCAACCTCCATGCTCCTCATATAGAACGCCACTCCCTGAGACGAACCCCTCGCCTACAAGATCGACAGCTTTCATCCCGCCCCTTCGTATATATATATATATATCTCTAAAATATATATATATATATATATATATATATATATATATATATATATATATATATATATATATATATATATCTAAAATATATATATATATATATATATATACGCGCAACCCGATGCAACTCCCTTGGCTTTAAAGTAATAGTGCAGTTCGTGTTTATTGTTTGTTTTCGTTGAAACTAACGAACGCTGCCACAAGTCCTGATAGGAAAATAATTGCAGGCCAAAAATTTACCTCACCCAACAAACGCTTTAAGGCCAAATGGAGGCCTTGATTGTTACTGGGACTTTTAAAGATGTTTTAGGCGTATTTGTTAAATGATGGATGGCTTCTGAAGGAATGTACTGCAGCTGATTGCCAACATATGTTTAATATTTCAACTAAAACTGATGTAAATCCTAGTTATCTACCCTACATTGTAATTAATTCTTTACAGCGGAAAGTATACAATAGGTTTTGGATACTTAACCGATAACCGACCATCGCTCAGCTGATAAGTAGCCAAGTTAGTACTAAAGATTTATTTAATTTTGTTCATTAATTAAGTTAAGAATTCGTATCATTTCAGTTTACTGACATTAATAGTTAAAAAAATCTTCAATTTCATGGCCGGGTTTGTGGCCCGACCTTTTAGAGGTAAAACCCGATAAAATGGTACGTTTAAGGTCAGTGGTGGACGTAGGAATTCCCGGTGGGGGATGCAGCTAGTTACGCCAATTGCCAATTTTCCCCAAAGATTGATGACCAGGAGGGGGTAGTCGTAGGTACCATTCCAAACAAAATTGAGGACTGTCATTTTTAATTTTTTTTTAATTTTTGGTTTATAATCTGATGGGGAATTCATCCCGCCATCCCCTGGATCCGTACCTGTTTAGGAATAAAAAAATAATGTCATTAAATAATTTTATATATACGAAAACAAAAGTTTTCTCGTCAAACAAAACCATTTATTATGTCCATTACTCTATTCATCCATGCTATTACTTCGCTTCCAAGTCATCATGGCAAACAAATATCATTCGCCCCGATATTAAGACCATCAATGCATACCACTGCTCCATATGCGAGCATGCATAACAAACTAATTACGAATGGACATCAAGGTACGATGCGCTTATTTGCTCATGTGGCGATTCCAAATAATGATATACCTCGGCGGTGGCTTTGCTAGAGGGCCAGCAACTGAGGCTGTTCATCATTCGGCGCTGGTCGGTTCTGACAGAGAACGCTCGACCGATTACTGCGCATTTTACCATTACATAATTTGTGCGTGAGCGGGAATTTATTTTATGAATCGAGTAGTGGAAAGCCGTTCAGTTACGGTTTGAGAAGGTTTCAAATCGTGAATTTATTTTGTAATTTTTAATTTCGTCTATAATTTATAGTCTTTAACGGCAGGTGTTTGAACATGGAAAAAATTGAATTAATTTTTTTTAAATGAAAAAAGTAAATTCTTTATTTAAAAATAACATTTCTATCGAACTTTTAGGCGTTCATTAGAAAAACTATACTCTTTTTTTCATTATGTCTTTTACATCATGTGTTTTAAGACGCATAGTCATATTTTCAAGAGAGTGTGCTGAAGTAGAACTAGAGGAAAATAGTTATTTAAAAAATAAGAGGATGAAAAGGGAGCTGTTGAATGCATCCGCACACAAGAACCGGGTTTACAGGTTGGTATTTGGAAGCTGAACGACGATACTACGATACTATGTCGTTGCTGAAACAACAACTATGAAACGACAAAATCAAATAAACACAAACCTACACACACATACATACACACACACACACATACACATATATATATATATATATATATATATATATATATATATATATATATATATATATATATATATATATATATATTTATATATATATATATACATATGTATATGTATATGTATATGTATATGTATATGTATATGTATATGTATATGTATATGTATATGTATATGTATATGTATATGTATATGTATATGTATATGTATATGTATATATATATATGTATATGTATATATAAATATAAATATAAATATAAATATAAATATAAATATATATATATATATATATATATATATATATATATATATATATATATATATATATATATATATATATATATATATGTATATTTGTATGTGTGTGTATTTTGTATTTCCTGTTACGGCGGATAGAAAACAAAAATAAATAATTATATATATATATATATTTATATATATATATATAAATATGTATATGTATATGTATATGTATATGTATATGTATATGTATATGTATATGTATATGTATATGTATATATACATATACTTGTATATATAAATATATATATATATATATATATATATATATATATATATATATATATATATATATATATATATATATATATATATATATATATATATATATATATATTTATTTGTATGTGTGTGTATTTTGTATTTCCTGTTACGGCGGATAGAAAACAAGAATAAATAATTATATATATATATAAATATATAAATATATATATATATATATATATAGATATATATACATATACGTATATATATATATATATATATATATATAGATATATATACATATACGTATATATATATATATATATATATATACGTTGATATATATATACATATACGTATATATATACATATATATATGTATATATACATATACGTATATATATATATATATATATATATACGTATATATATATATATATATATATATATATATATATATATATATATATATATATATATATATATATATGTATATATACATATACGTATATATATATATATATATATATATATATATATATATATATATATATATATATATATATATATATGTTTGCAGTTCTATTTCCTACTATCGAACTTGAGAAAACTAGCTATTAACCACGAAAGCTAAAATTAAAATTAGCTGTGCAGGATCTGATTTCTGATTCTCTTAGCCACCTCAATAAAACTTAAAGCATGGACGACAGAGATGAAATGGATGATGGAGATTTTGATTACGACAATGACATGGACGAAGACATCGATCTCGACGCGGATTTCGACAACCAGCAAGACAACGCCGCCGACTTTGGCGAGACGCTGGAAGAAACATGCCAAAGAGTGCCGGACAACGAGCGTATGACGACTCCTTACTTGACCAAATTCGAGAAAGCCAGAGTCCTAGGCGTCAGAGCCGAACAGATAGCCCAAGGTGCTCCGGTTTATGTCGACATCGACGGCGAAACCGATCATATCACGATAGCCATGAAGGAGCTCAGGGCCAAGAAAACCCCCTTGACCGTTAAACGATACTTACCCGATGGTTCGTACGAGGAGTGGGCTATCGCGGAGCTAATCATTGTAGATTAAGCTGTGATTATTCTGATTCTTTTCTGCACTCTCCCTCCCTCTGACGAATAAAATATTTGTTGTAATATTTTAAGATGGACGATTGGTAAGATAGCGGGCGATGCGACGACTATCTGATAGAAAACCTTCAAACGTTTTAGATGTTTGTATTCGGGCATTATTAGAGCTTCGGGTATTTTTATCCAGTCATTGCTTATTCGATAGTTTGTTTTTTTTTGTTGATATTCGGGTGGCCACAAGATAGAAATAAATTTAGAAAATTGAAATAATATACTTCTCTTCGTTTGTCTGTCATAGGAGTCACTGTTGTATAAATTAATTATGTTTTTATAGCCATAAATTCGTTAATTGAATATATAATATAAATTAATATATATACACTATACTATCGTGATAATTCAATAATTAATAATTAACATACAATGTGATTAAATCTACCGAATCGCAGGCGCAACGGAGCATTACTTAATTATTTCACTGCACACGGTTCAAGCCCAATTGCATCTTTTGCTTACAACTATGATTCTATACCACAACTTCTTCCGCACCAAAACGACGGTGATTTTTGTTTCACTTTCCAAACTATCTGTCTGTCTCTCTCTCTTTCTCTCTGTCGCTCCACGTTATCTCCTCTCTTTCTCTCTCTCTCTCGTTCGCCTTAATCCAGTTGCATCGTCCAATCACGTCCTTGAGTTATTTTTAAAACACCGAACTCTGATTTCCGCTTGAATCTCTCACACAGATATTATGATTATGGGGTTAATAAAAAAACTTAGTAGATCTTAATTAGATGAATCAACTCTACACACATTTTATAAAATATTTCTCTCTCTCTCTCTCTCTCTCTCTCTTTCTATTTTTATTTTACTCATCTATTCTTTTTCCAGGAGAAATTTTTGCTATTTATTGTAGACGCCATCTTGAAATGGAGAAAAGAATCTAAGTATAATCTGATCCAGGAAGATATAAATGAAAATATTAAAAGAAAGACACAGAGATAGATAAACAGTCAAGGATATGAAGCGGAAAGTAGCACGGACACTGAATTAGACAAAAACAAAACTCAAAGCAGACTGGATCCAATCAAAACCTGACCTGGTAGGAAAGAACCGATGAACAAAGAAAGCACATCCTTTGTTAAAATTCTGGAATGCAATAAAGTACGTTGTTGACAGGAGAAACCAAGACAACACTTTTGTTCGTATCTGCCAGTTTTGAAAGAAGATTGAAAAAAAGAAACATCTTTTGTTTTCATGGAGAGGCTGGTAATATGCGGAAAAGTCCGAACCGGAAGCCCGGAAGAAAACTTTTGCGGCAGCCAATCAGCTCTCGACTTCATGACCTGCACTAACAATAGAGCGGCCAATGAGGATAGCTCGGCGGCGCGGTCTAAATGTAAACAACCGGGAAAGGTTACAAAAGACAGAATATTTTCTAAACAAAATGGCTGCCATACGCCGAATTCCCTTGATCGTTATGAAGCGAGCAGCGGACAGGAAGTAAACAGATCACTGTCTGAAAGGAGAAAAACTCTCGTCAAGGAAGGCGGCGTACAGCCGTCTACTCCGAGCTCGAAATCCGGCAGAATACCCGTATCCGCTTCGAATACGGAAACGTCGCACGGCAAATCGAAAGCGAAACCGGAAGAAATTACCTGCTGGACAGGTATTTTCGACGACGACGACGATGAAGACAACACCGACTGCGAAAACGACAAGGAAAACGATTACCTCAGTCTTGACAACCTCGACTACAACTTGACCAGCTGCGCGAGCAAGAGGAAAAAGAGAGTCACAGTCGACGAGCCGATAATTAGCCGAAACGCTATAGAAAAAGATCTGTCGAATATTACCGCTGGCGCTCAAGCCGGCAAGCCGTCGGCCGAACACGGAGATGAGAAGATTTGCTACGTGTCAGATTTAGCCGAACATTTCGCCGTAGTAAGAAAAATCGGTAGTGGAACGTTCGGGAGTGTCTTTTTGGCAGTGCGTCGGCGCGATCAGCTAAAAGTAGCTCTCAAGAAGTTGCCGAAAGACAAGACGAAAATCGAAGACTTTTGTCTTGAATTTCGCTACGGGAGACAGTTTTCAAGACATCCTTGCATCCTCGAGACAGCCTCGATGGCTTTCGTGACCAGGTCTTGGTACGTCTTGGTCCATGAATACGCTCCGATGAGCGACCTGCTACGCTCCGTTCCACCAAGAGTCGGCTTGCCGGAGGTAGCCGTCAAGTCCGTGGTTCGTCAGGTCGCCGGCGCCGTCGGCTACATCCACTCCAAGCAGGTAGTCCACAGGGACTTGAAGCTGGAAAACATTCTTGTTTTTCAGGTTGGTCCGAGAAAATAAACTCTTCTTCTATTTACATATGTATAACACATGTATCTTGGAAACACTTTGTTAATTAGTCTAATTCTAAATCACTATAATATGGCTTTAAATTAAATTATGTTTATAAGTTATTTGCGATTTAATAAAAACATGGAGAACACGAAGTCTGATTTTTACTTGATTTTAATGAAAATTAATACAAACAAGTACTTGTTAGCTACCACGTTATCATAAAATAAAAGTCACTATGTCATAAAAAAAACAATTAATTTATTTTTCAGGATCAGGGAACCGACAGGATGCTAACCCGGGTCAAACTCGGAGACTTCGGCGTGGCCAGGCGGGTCGGGACGATGGTGTGCAAGGTGTGCGACGGCACGACGTACACGCCCCCCGAGATCTGCTCGCTAGCCCGACACTCGTACTATCGTGTCGACAGGTCAGCCGACGTCTGGTCTCTCGGGGTCGTCATCTTCTGCCTGATGACTGGAAGCTTCCCGTGGCAGTTGGCCGATCTTACTCTCGATCCTTTGTTTCAGAGGTGATCAACATTTTTTGGGATGTCGGGATGGAAAATGAATGGATTGAATGATGTTGCTGGATGGGTGGCCGTGACAGTTGATATCAATAAATTATTTATTGACAAATAGAGACCGATCAATAAGTTTATTAACTTCGATCGTACACACATTGTTACTGGACGATGAGAGCCACGAAAAAAACTCAATCAGCCCCGACTGACTCTACTAAAAAAAACTTTAACAACAACTGAATAAGTTCATCAATGTACGAAGCCTCTGAAAAGCCATAAAAATAAATCAGCGGTTCTTCTAAGAAAAACATCGCTGAGTCAATCGCTTAATCAATCGAGACCGATGTTGACATTCATGCATATTTCCCAGTCGTTAGTTTAGTTGCATATGCACGTTTTAGTGGGAAACCTCTTTTTGCATGCTCGGCATTCCATAGTGTAGGTACTGGAGCCTCCTGTTTTCGTTATTAGTTTTCCTCCTCTCCTTGTAATTTGGTTCGGTACTCTTCAGCTTGCATCATCATCTCCCCTTTCTCTCTCTCTCTCTCTCTCTCTTCGCCAAATCGTCTGTTCATTCACTTCTCCACGCCATCTTAGTTTCCTTCTTTTATTCCATTCATCTCTCTGTCTGTCTATCACTTTCTTTCCATAATATTTGTTTGCATTTTATTTACTCATTGAAGCATTCCGCAAGCACTCTTTTTGCGTCTGTCTGGCTTTTTCTTACTTTTCAAAAGAGACAACACAATTATTTTAAAAAATCAACGACGATTATTTAACACTCTTATAGTAGGGATCGGATGATTAAAAAAGAAAGTAAAAATTAGAAGTTAACTAAGAATAAAATTATAAAACCATATGGCATACAATGAAAAATTATAAGTTCACTAACAATAAAATCGTAAAAACCATGTGGTGGCATGAAAATGATCGATGGTCGACATTATTGCACGTCATGAATCAACTTCGATCAAGTTGTCGTCCTGCCGACACTTCCGGTACATTTATTTCCTCATTCCTCTGCACTTTCAGAAGCATATTTAATGCAATACTACAACTAATGAACAAACTCTGCAACTACTCCAGACGACAATTGACCCGATAGAGGTCAACTGGAATTACTTTTTCCAAGTCGCTGTAAAGAATGTAATACTTATAGTTCAGTGTGCAAATTTCAGATCTTCAAGTGACCAAATAAAATACCAAAAATCAGCTGATCATGGAAGCTGACCTACTCTCTGAACCCTTCGGTAGCAGCACCTTAAGGCCTTAAGCTAATAAAAAAAATCAAAATGCAAAACGTTTCCAAAGACTATGATCTGAGCTAAATTTCAGTAGCTCTAAAAATCTTGATCCCTACTATGCAAGATCAAGTTATCGAAAAGGAATTATGCACACAAAAAAAGATTTGTATAATTTATTTGGTTCCCGTTGAAGTTATTAGGTACTAACATGTACGGCTAGCGCGTTATATGCTGCGCACTCTCTTATTATTCTATAATACCATTCTTCACCACCTTATTGAAGTACTCAGTCATATATACAACATCCTCTGTCTATCTCAACGGTTTTTTAAAACCTGTTTACATGAAACATACCAGTTTATTTTTTACCGTTATTCTCTTCATTACTCATCACCATCGTCATCAACACCACAGCTTCAACAGAAATCATCATCATCATCGACAACGCAGACACCATCTTGTTCCATTACTACGATCCTATCTCTCTCTCTCTCTCTATCTCTCTCTCTCTCAAACACAATCAATCACTTCCCCGTTTGTTCTGTTCGTTCGTGGTTTCTTCTTTCCAAACCCAAACTGATCTCCAGTTACAAGCGTTACTCAAACTCCTCCATCATCGCCAACGAAAGATTTCCACCCTCTCAAATCACATCAACGAGGATCAGAAACTCTGCTGCTTTTGATGACTGAGTGAAACCTTAATTTTGCAGGCAGGGAGAAAGTAAATACAAACAGTATCCTATCATCACTTTCATGATGATGATGATGCTGATACAATTCAAAGGCGACGATGATAGATGGTAAAGGAACAATGATTATTATATGAACATGCAATAATAATCAAATTGTTATGTAGGAACATACCAGTTGTTCACGACGAACCGTTTGTTCGCGACATTTGATACGTCGTTCACTATAAAATGTAATGACTTAGTAATGACGACCCATGATGGTTGTACAATAATCATAATTTTTTAATTTTAAACGGCAATGCAAAAGGAATTTTTGATTTTCGCCGTGAATCTGAGCCAAGTCAATTGAAGACAAGGTCGGGTGTATTTAATTAACTTGAACAAATCTATGGTAGAGAAACAGTTAAAGTTTATTCTTATGCTGGCTGACCAGAAATAATGTAAAATAAAAAGTTTAAATTAAAGTTATAAATAGTAATTAATTAAGCTCACGTAACGTGATTAATGTCTTTTTTAACATTTACAAAATTTTTAACAGCTTCGCTAGATGGCAAGCCAAGCGAGCAGGTCCGATACCGGAGCATTGGGTCCGTTTCAGTCCGACACTGCGCTCCCTCTTCCACAAGTTCTTAGAAGTGAGACCAATCAAACGATGCGACGTCACCATTCTACCCCAGTACTTAGATCAGGCGTGGTCTACAGGCAGCAACGGAGAGTCCAACGGACAGCTCGTAGCTGCCGGAAGCAGCTGCAACGCTTCAGGGTCAGGGTCGACGCTGACCTGCGCGCCTTCGACGCGACCGCCATCTTCCTACTCCGGATCGTCCTTGTCATCAGCGCACTTCTCTAACCACAGCCAGCACGTCAACACTCCTCACTCTCATTCCCACGCTCAGTCCTGCGCTCATCACAAGCACCACAACCAACAGCATACTACCAACGCTAAACAGTCTGAGCAGCTGTATCATCATCATCCTGGCTCGCAACAGCAAGATAGCGATCAAGTGACAGGCGATCGTCAACAACCTTGCCACGGATCCGCCGCCACTTTAGACGGCATTTACAAAGACTCTCCCCTCAAAACTTCTGGCGCTTTACACTCGCCACTGCTAGGCAAAGACGCGAACGACGAGTCAGCGATTTTCTGCGGCCGACGACCGAATTCGAAAGCTCAAGAAGTCGACGGTGCGTGCGCTCAAGAAGAACTAGGCCACCACAGCAGCAGGGGTACGTCTATTCGTCGCTGCCACCACCATCACCACAACAACTTTTGCGAGAAGGGCACCGGTGGAAATCACCACAAGTGTTCCTGCCGCCGGCACAAACACCTTAGTAGAGCCTCTACGACTGCTGGCCAATCAGCCGAAGTCAGCACCAGCAGCCAATCGAATTCCGCCAGCAACGACACGGACCCCGAAACTATTCTGAGATTGGACCGGGTAAACAGGTGGATAATGAACCACATGGCTTGACTTTATATTAGGCTTTTTTTAAATTCAATTTCGACCTGAATTTACCATTCAATGATCAACATACATTATTTCCGATGTCTTTCTGTATGTATGTTAGCAATTTCGCATAACGCGGCAGCTGCTGTGGTCAGCAGAGTCAGCAGTTAATAAAATCAATGTGTGCAGGCATGTAATAAAAGTTATTACGCAATCGCAAACTGAATATTTAAAAATCCGTCATTTTTGACGGTCTATCTCTAGTATGAGTTATAGATACATTATGCTGTTGTGTCAAAGAAAATGTTCAATTACACCTTGCACCAGGGTTTTCACACACAGTTTCAACATAGTTCAATGAAAATATTTAATAAATTAAATCTTTAGAATTTAATTTTGTGAAATTAAGAAAAAAAATAATTGAGCACCCTAAATCGAGAAAATGACGACCAGGAAGTATTCAATCGTACTCAGAACCAATGGTGATGCTCATCCCATCTCCTATGATCAGTGTCGAGTGATACCATTGGTTCGTGTCCAGAACAACTAATTGTATATACGTATTTATAGATATGTAAGTGAAACAAAATTATTTCACAAATATTTAACTTGAAGTATTATGCAGCACTTTGACATTGAAAAACCATAAACAAACTATATCAGTTCTCATGGATAATAAGCACTCTATTCTGAATGCATTTAAAAATAAAAACCTTGTTCTAAAAAGCTATATAAAAAAGCCTAAATACTACAGCGTACTCATAGAAAAAACCAAAATCAACATTATGCTAACTTATCTCTCCTTTCTTTACAACAACTTCAATGCTATCCTGGCATTCAAAATAACATTCCTGCGGTGGCACCAAGGTCCACAGTTTCGAGCCAGAAACCTGAGCTTGCCAGGAGGGGTCTCCGACTTTATCCAACTGGAAGAATAGTACGTCACGTTTCGAAAATTAGTAATTCAATCTATAAATAGCTTAGTGTCAATCAATTCATTCAGCGAACTTTAAAGTGATTAAGAAACAAACGTGCATGTGTGCTCCATAACCCGGACTTCCCATGAAGATCCAGTCCACCCGGCTCGATTCCGACCCTTCGGGTAGGAAGTAGGGCACAGAGTAGTGACCCCGCAAGATGTCAGCAGCATCGAGGTCGCAGTTGCCCCTAGATAAAATAAAATCCAAAAATATAAATATAGATTTCACAATTTCCTTTTCTTTATTATTTCCAAATTATGATAGAAAAACTGTACACTAATGGTTAATATTCAACATTCAAACTTAAATGGCTCAAATTAAAATTTTAATTACGAATAAATCTATAAAATAAAAAAACCAACCATCCGATGTACCACGGCTCATCCCCCTCCAAAAGCTGTTCCCTCCTCTCAAAGACTTCAGACAGATGCTGAAACCTTGTTTTGTAGGGAAAAAACTGACATCGCGCAGAGGAGCCAATCCTCTCCAGGCCGTCTTCAGAATACAGGCTAGCAAAAAAATCAAAACCAAAAGTATCTAAGGCCGTCCAATTCTTCATGGCATCTGTGATAACAACTGGACGTCCGGTGTATGCATAGAGTGATTCGAATCTTTCTCTGGATATGCCGTGTACTTTGTCTAATGTTTTGAGTCCTCGGCAAAGAGAACAGTTAGACGGCGGTAGGAAAAAAGGAGTCAAGACAGACGGTAAAGGAATGATGCACTGGTCAAAACGAATTGCGTCTCTTATCTGAAATGTTTCGGCCACAATTGATAAGGCATTCTCAAAAGAGGGGTAGAGATCTTTGGAAAATAACCGGCTTAAGAGAAGAATCACAAAACCGATCAAAAGATAAAAACTTGTTTTTAGTTTCACTGATTTGCTTTTTTTACAATTTATATTTTTGCTATTTCCCTTTTTGCTACTACTACTGCTGGGGTCGTCGTCGTCAGTCAATTTTCCTCTGAAGACAAGCTCCTCAGCGTTATATCCAAGTTTCTCAGCTTTTTTATACAAAGCAACATATTTATTTTTAAATTCAGCTACAACGTCGCCGTATTCCATAAGAACATCCGATTACCTGGTAATAGATCAGGTAGTCATTACCGATTAGGCGATTACTACCACAGGAGAAGAGAACAGACCGCAGCTCATTTGTTGATTTTAAAAATAAACTAGTTTAAACGTTTTATAAGTTAAGGGATGTACCAAAATAAAAATAGCAAAACTCATTATTAAAAAATTTTACATTCAAAAAAGTTCGTAAAAGTTTGAAACACAATAAAATATGTTGCTATTACTAATTTTTAATTAAAATACCGAACTTCAGCAACTTGAAACAAATAAATAGCAGATTAACATGTTTTCTAGCGATGATTTTAAATAAATTTCCGGAAGAAAACTTTCACACTTTTACAATAAAAAGTCTTCTGCAGCGTCGCCCTATCGAGATGAATAAAACGAATCTAGTTAGCAGTGGCTTCACATTTATTAATTGATATTTTTTTTACCGATAGTCTTTCCCCCTCCTTAATCAAGGAAAAGTTTTGATAAAGAGCAGAGAAGAAAGAGAAGTGGAAGAAATAATAGAGATTTAATTAAATCTTCAAACCATTTTTTTTTTTATTAAGCCTTTCTTGTCGTCATTCATGTATTTTAAGTGATCTAGCTATGTCAAGCATATTTGCCTTGCGCGTGGAAACGATAGCGGATAAAAACGATTGTTTACTTTTTGTTCTTCTATTTTAAGAATTACTTAGCTCATATAACGACCTACATATAATTGTGAGTTAATATTCAGCGCTACAAGCTGTGTGTTATAGGTAGGTCTTGATTGTCAGCATAACGTTAAGCAGAACAAAGAAACAATAACTTTTACTTGAGAAACCATAAAATGAAACATGTTTACGAATTATTTTTCAAAACTTATAAAGCTAGACAAGACTGGGCTATTAGGTGCTTTAGCTCGTTTTTTTCTTCGAGTTTTCTTTCTCTTTTTATCGACTATGATTAAATGTTTTATGAATATTTAGTGCTGTATTTAACTTCTTAAGCCAATCGTCTGTTTAGGTAACTTAATGGGTATATTTTTTTGCATAGGCGTATTTTGTTATCAGAGGTCCTATATAGCTCGACTCATTCTCAAATTATGGTTAATCTCGATTGCTCGATCAATTCCCAGTAATTGACGACACTACTTACTTACTAGCTGTTTTTCTAATAAGAGAGTGGCGCACCTGAAATGGTGTAAGGTGAAGTTTTATTCAAAACTACTAAACTGAATAATTAAGCAGTTCAGTAAACATTACTACTTGGGCACATCAGACATGAGACGCCCCAACATGAGAAACCACTCGTGGTACTTCGAAAAACACGACGGCATTTTATAACAGACTACGCTGCGAGCTTTATTACATTTTCTAGGCACGATGCAAAAAGCAATAATAATAATAATGATAAAATACTAACAATAACAATAATAATCAAAATATTAATAGTAGTAATGTTAATAATAAAAATAATTAAATAATGTAGCGACGTCTCGGGGCGATCATCTTCCCCCCCCCCCAACGCTATGAGAACAATATACAATCCGGTGGCACTCACGCAGGGTTAACAGTTGATCCTCTGCTTATGCTTTAGTCAGTATCATCATCGTCGTCGTCGTCATCACCATCACCATCACCATCACCATCACCATCACCATCACCATCACCATCACCATCACCATCACCATCACCATCACCATCATCATCATCATCATCATCATCATCATCATCATCATCATCATCATCATCATCATCATCATCATCATCATTGATGTTGACATTGCTGGTTGTCGTTCTAGTCACCATGGTTGCGAGGACCGGTTTGCGAACACGAACATTATAGAGCCAATAAGGTATATTCTCAAGCGCGTACGACGGTGAATGAATGAGTATATATATATATATATATATATATATATATATATATATATATATATATATATATATATATATATATATATATATATATATATATATATATATATACATTTTCAAATTACCATCAGTCATATAGGAAGTAGACGACACAGTAAAGAAACGAAATCGTGCAGTATTTAAGAACTCCTACAAGAAGGCCCTGTCGAGTGGCTTCTGCGATCAAATCGTCGTCGGGACTGCTCGGGACGTGTGCAGGCGATTGCGACGGGGGCTCAAGAGAATGGCGACCGTACGCGGTTTGTCTCGACGGCTGTTGGCCCTCTACGGATTTAGTATTTTTACCACGTGTTTGTTTATTTTGCCCAGACGCACTCCGGAAGGTAAATCTAATAATCGAATATTTTTTTCTTTTTAAATTTCTATCAAATGAACTATTTTAATCTAAAACATAAAATGGCAAAAACCAAGCGAGCAACTTTTTTTGCGTTTCATTATTACGTTTTATTATTATTATGATTATTTTTTCTGCACTTCATCACCTGCTGGAATTCCGCATCTCACCTGAATATCCTCAATTATACAGACTTGCAGAATTGTTATTATTATTAATGATCTCTTCCGTGCGAGTGTTTACATCTGTTGTTGTCGATGTTGTACCTATGCGACAGAAGACAGGTAGGTTAGTTAGCCGGTGACAACAACTGGCAGTTTATACCTGTCGCCTGTCATAAGTCCTCCATACAGATTCAAAAATGAGTATCAACTTTATACATACCAAAATATAAATAAGGTTTTTTTTTCTAATTTCAAATTAAAATACAAAAATAAAGTAAACAATCGTTCTGATATATGTTTCTTTCACTCGCAACTTTGGCTATCAATTAATAAAATGCAGTTGACAATTTAATTAACTACCACATTTCTAGCAAACCAGTTTACCTGGCGAGAAATTAACTAAATAGGTCGCAGGCGCATAAATGTAAATTAATTAATATTAATTAATATTTCGAATCCTAACAGACCGTGTTAATCAACTCATTTTAGAGCTCTACTATAATTTCGTAGTTTAACATTTCATAACGTATTTTTCTTCTACAAAGTCCCCACTCGAAATTGCTCAACGAATAAACGTTTTGAAGATAAAAATATACAGAGGTCACGAGATAAGGGCTCAACTTCGGCGATTCTTGTGAGGCACAGCGAGCATGCCATGAACAACTCTTCAGTATCGGCTCCGGCTTCCACAGTTCAACATGTAACTTGCATACCCGGTGTAACTTACTTTACCGACCGCAAAAATTGAGGTTCAGGTTCGGCAAAGTCGAGCGTCATCTTGCGCTCGAACCGACGGCTACTCAGCTAACTCTTGTTGTATCGTATCTACATTGTTTGCTGATCAATAGCTGATTTATTATTCAAGTGTGTATCGTTTTCATGATTGAAATTAACTCTCTCTCTCTCTCTCTCTCTCTCTCTCTCTCTCTCTCTCTCTCTCTCTCTCTCTCTCTCTCTCTCTCTCTCTCTCTCTCTCTCTCTCTCTCTCTCTCTCTCTCTCTCTCTCTCTCCCTCTCTCTCTCTCTCTCTCTTTCTTTTTTTCGTCTCCCAGTTTTCTTTTCTAGATTTCAAAACTAAAACTAAAAAAAACCCCAAAACATTTTAAGATATTATAATGAGAGAATATTAAACTTTGAAAAGACGTATGCTTTAATTTGTTATTATTCAACTTCCTCTTAGAAAAACTAGTTTAATGCAAGCAGTCTGTATAGAACAGACAGGTACACGCAAAAGAGATTTTCGTACATCGTCGTATTAGAATGATAGCTATTATATTATTTAAACTTGTTTATGTAGTAACTTGATGTATTGCATTAAACTCCCCCCCCCCACACACGGCAGA